>JAOEHX010017742.1:0-22307 GCA_025448015.1 Bolborhynchus lineola
CTCCCAGAGGGATGGGAAGAGAATCGAAAGATTGTTACTCCCATGGGTTGAGATAAGAACAGTCCAGTAACCAAGGTGTAACACAAATCACTAGTGCTACCACCAATAATAATAATGATAAGGGAAACGACAAAGGAAGAGAATACAACCGCTCACCACCCGCCAACTGATACCAAGCCCAACCGAACAGTGATCTAGCCCTTCTGAGTAACTGCCTCCAGTTTATATACTGGGCATGAGGTGCTGTGGTATGGAATACCTCTTTGGCTAGTTTGAGTCAAGTGTCCTGTCTCTGCTTCCTTCTGGCTTCCCCTTCTCTCTGGCAGAGCATGAGACTCAGAAAGTCCTTGGTCAGACCAAACATTTGAGCAGCAACTAAAAACATCAGTGTTATCAGCACTGTTCCCTGGCCAAAAGTCAAAACCACAGCACTACACCAGCTACTAAGAAGAAGGAAAAATGGACAAATATTCATATCATAGGCAATTAAAGTAAAAATGTCTCCTTCCAAAAGAGAATTTCTATTTGCCTAATGAATTTCATTTTGTAACCAAGTATTTGAAATCTGTTGCTAGCTCCTTCCTGTCTTTATAGTGTGGAAAGCCACCTGTGCTTTGTGTTGCTGCTAATGTGCTTCAAGTTTAGGTTTGTTGGTTTGTCTCAAACTGCTCTTGCCTGTTGCCACTTTTTTTTTTCTGTTTCTTTACAGTCTTAGCATCTTTTGTTTGTTCTCATCCCCTGCTGCTTTTGCTTCATTGCCGCTATCTATGGGTTTTGCTATTAACTGCCTATCTTATGTTTTTTTTGCTGATTTTACTCTACTGCTAGAGCTCCACCATTAGCTGCACTAAGTGCCAGAGCACTGTCTCTGGCCTCTGCACCCAAGGCCAAGTGTTCCAGTCACCCAACTCCAATGCCTGCCATAGTCCACTAACCTTCAATGTTGAATTGATCCTCCGAGACTGGCTGGTACCAGCTGGACTTCAGACAAAAGGAATTTTTGGTCTGTTCTTTACATAGGTGTTCCAGAATATCCTCTACATCTGGTTATTTAGTTATTTGAATTTTGCTGTTATAAGAGCATCGGGAATTGCTGTAACTTAATGAAGATGTCCTAACCTAAATATAGGAATGTCATGCAAGGACCTTGGTTGATTTGCTTTTGCCCTAAATGTGATGTGTTAGTTTGGCTTTTTCTTTTGTAACCAGTGTTTTTCAGTGTAGATAAAATTACTTTTCTGTGAATATGCTTTGTAATTACTTCTTATGAAAAATAGATTTTTATTACTGGTGGAAGCAGGAAGTGAAAAAAGTAAAGAATTTAGCATTCTTTATTGTAGAATTAAATTTACCATAAAATTGAACCCTGCAGTTGAGTTACATAAATGGATTTATATCCTTTGTGGTGACATCCCTTCAGACTCACATCTTCTTGAATTTTTTGGAGGTATTTTTTCCCATAAGGGCAAGCAAAAGACAGGGATTAACACAGAGATGGAGATCAAGGTCAAAAGATGAATTTTATACAATATGCTTGTTAATGTATTTAAGCAATGAAATTATTTTATGAATATTTAGGCAACAGTACTGCCCACATGCCATATGAAGACAAAGTGATAGTATCCAACTGAACAGTGTAAAGAGTATGAAGAAGAAGATGGAATAAAAAAGAATGCTAAATACACTGATTGCAGGTATTATATCAGTACACTTGGGCTTTGTTTTCCATAGTTTCTTTTTTAGTTCTTTATATCAAAGGAAAGGTGTTTTTCAGGGCTTTTTAAGTTTTTAAAATATGGTTTTGGGATTTCTAGGGGACTTTTTTAGTCATCAAGAGGTGAGAAGAGAGACCATAAAGGGAAATGACATGGTGCATAGAGGAAGAGGGAGAAAGTAGATGGGTAGATGGAATAATTAGATGGTGCAGGAGGAGCATGATGAGTAAGAGAGTGGCCCAAGGCAAAACCGTAGAAAGCAGGGAAGTTGCAGTGTCAGTGCTTGGTATCAGTTTGTGTTTCCTCTTCCTGGAGAGAGTTTGTTTGTTTGTGGAGACTAGAGTTGCCTAAATATTTTTATTATTGAAACAAACAGGACAAATGGCTTTGGGGCAGTAGGAGGTAAATAATCCCATAGATCCTGTTCTTTGCAAGAAAATGCAGGGTCAGGGAGATGAGGGGCAGTCTAGAGGGTTTCTGTTGTCTGCCTCTTCTGCCAGGGAAGAACTCCGTCTGTATCTAAGCAGTGGATCTAAAATAGAAAGTCATGTTCATACCTCCCCAGTTACTCAGAAATCAAACCCACACCTTGATGCAGATTTCAGACTCTGTGGCTGGATCAAGTTTTGCTTTCTTGTTAAGGATTCCTAATAGTTTTATTCTTGATAATTCTTCCACTTTAGGGGTGCAAAAAGAGCAACTTCTCTAGTGCCAGATACACTGCTAACCAAATTCAGATTTAAGAATAGGCGAGGAAAGGTGAAGTACTCAGCCGGTTACAAAGAGAAGAATTAGTGATGATTTAATTCGTTTTGTCTATTCCTGTATAATTTGTCTTTCCATTCAAATGGAATAGGTTGTATTCAAATGCATTGTTAATGGAATAAGCAAATGCTGTGTTGCTTCAGGAGTGATAGAAAGTGGCGTTTTCCAAGTATACACGTTGATGGTTTTCTAAAAGCCTTCCAGAGATCTGGACCCATCTGCCACATTGTATGCCACCTCCTCATGGTATCCTTGTGAACAGGGGCTTCTTTGTATTGCTGGTGCTACTTCTCTTCCTTCCTTTTATTAAATATGATATGTTCAGAGAAGCTTAATCCAGCAATAATCCATGTGCTTTCCAGAAACAGGATTTCCAATTTTGGCCAGTTAATGATATGGAACTTAAATAGCAGGCAGAAAATTCTTATTACGTACAATCAGGAAGTATCTAGCAGTAATTCTTTGTAGGTGCAGACTCGTCACAGTAAATGGCAAAGAAGTGAATCTGCTCCAGGTATCTGTTTTGCTTTTGGTTAGAGAAAATTGCCACAATTCTACTTCTTTATTATATAGCTTTCTCTTCTTAACTGGTGTACAATTACTGATTAGGAAGTTAGATGAAATTATAAAATGCAATGTATAATAGATATCAGTATGAATTAGTATAGTGCAAAGTGCTTATCTCAGCAGGTGTTTGTTAATGGAAGCATTTGCTCTGTTGCTGTTGGAATACATGTGTAGTGATACAGTGCTTTGTGAAACACATATTAATACTTTTATCAAAATAAAAATACAAGATGTTTTACTCTGATTTATTCTGGTTTAGGAATTAGAGAAATTAAGCTTCCTTCTCTTATAATTATACCTTACAGAGAAACAGTAATCTCTTAATCTCTACAAAGCTTCTCTCTTTTAGTTTTCCCACTGGTATTTGCTGACATGGAACCTGCAGAGCCTGAAGTAGGAAATGTACTCCACAGCTCATGGGGGCTGTGCTCAAAAAGCAAAGGCCAAATTTTGCCTACATCTGTGGAGCTTGCTTTAACTTAGGGCAGGCGATCAGCACTTGGGCTACACAAGAAATTGGTCTGTCAATTCAGTGACTGACTTAAAAATAAATAAATAAATTAAAATGGTTCCATTTGACAAGAAACAGATCGCTCCTTGCTCCTTCTACCTTTTTTCCAGCTAATCAAAGCAACATGCTCAATCAAATCAAAAATGCATTTTCAGGCGTTTTAGACAAAAGCATAATCTAGATTTACAGGAGGATGTAGCTGATGTTGCAAAAGAGGTGCTGTGGTTTTCTTCTATATGTTGGATCAGAAACAGTCCAAATCTCTACCGATTTTAACATGATGTATGTTTTTCCCCTAATTTAGAAGAAAATGTCCAAACTATGGAGCTGTATGTTATTACAGAATGTCATGCTTTCCATTTGGAACAGCTCCACTATGTATAAAATACTTTAGCATCTGTTTTGGTCAGCAATGAAGAAAGTAACTCTGGAGCCTCCTACTTAGTGCACTCTTTGGGGGTGCCCAGGTTCCTGTATTAATGAATATCTAAGTTCTCAATAGCAAAAGAGACCAAGAGGGAATTGAAAGAATGTGACTCCCATGGGCTGAGATAAGAGCAGTCCAGTAACTAAGGCATAACACAAAACCACTACTGCTACCACCAAGAATAATAAGGATAAGGGAAATAACAAGGGAAGAGAATACAACCGCATACCACCCACTGACCCATATCAAGCCAAACAGAGCAGTGAACCCTCTCTTCTGGATTCCTGCCCCCAGTTTTTGCCTCCTGGGCATGACATGCTGTGGCATGGAACACCACTTTAGCTAGTTTGAGTCAGCTGTCCTGTCTCTGCTTCTTCCCGGCTTCCCCTCTTCCCTGGCAGAGCATGAGACTCAGAAAGTCCTTGGTCAGACTAAACATTTGAACACTAACTAAAAACATCAGTGTTATCGTTGCTGTTCCCAGGCCAAAAATCAAAACCACAGCACTGCACCAGCTACTAAGAAGGAGAAAAAATGACTGCTACTGCTGAACCCAGGATGCTCCATAACTATTTTTTTGGAGGAAGAAATATTTAATTTTAAAATTATTCACCCTAACCCAGAAGGTGGGTTTTACTTTTTATTCCAAAATCTAGTGTACAAAGATACAAGTGTGCAGTCAGCCAGGAGAGATCTTACCAGGTTGAAGCCAGAGCATCACTTCACATGGATGAAGATGTAGGCATCTGTCCTGTCAAATTTCACCTTATTTTTGTGTGCCCTACAGGGAGGAGTATGCTGCAATTAGGATCTTTGCAGAAGGGACATCAGAACCTGGCAAGAAAGGAAAGGGTCATAACCAGAACCAGTGTAGGCTTGGAGTTTCTTCCTGTAATTCTAATAGAAATCCACTCAAGCATTAAGATAACTAAGAGGAAAGGGTCAGAGCCCAGGGAAAATATCACATCATATGATTCAGCCACCCCTGTTACAAGCAAAACATGTTTACTTTTGCTGTCATATGAGTCTCATCATGCGTTATGAGTTATTCTGTATCTCACAATCACAGATGCTTACTGCTAATTGCAGCATGTAGTGTGGTACTAGAAACCTGTTGTGTTTTAAAAGAGAAAACCTGTAGGTCTCCACTGATTAGGTAATGTATGTGAACAGCACTTCTGTTCAACCAAAAATGTAAATTTTTCTGGGGACTTGCCTTGAGTTTAGAAAGGAAAATAAATAACTTCCAGTCTAAGAATTTAACATATTTGAAATGTATGGGGAAACCTTTTTTGGTAATGAAGATGATATTGTTCTGCATTAATCTAAGTTTAGCATGCTGAAATTTTAATTGTTGCAGAATTCTGTACTCCACTTAAGTATCCAGATGCTATTTTTGCTTTTAACTGCAGTAAGTGGGCACACTGCATCTCTTAAATATTCTTGTAAGGAGTAAGGAGATTTGGCTTCTGAGATATTCTTGAACTTAAACTTGATCACTAAAGACAATGATATAATTGGTGGCACAGAGGCATTAGTATTTTATCTATTCCTTTGCTGAAATAAGTAATTGCAAAATGTTACCTAGTAAGTTGTCTAATGCAGTGCTTTGAAGTCAATGGACTATCATGATTTTAGTAAGGTAGGAATTTAGAATACTGAGTGTCTGAAAAATCATGAGAGGGATTCTCAAATGGAGAGGCTGTCATTTTATCAGTGGCAGAAGGAACTCAAAGAAAAACAATTTCTTTTGGTTCCTCAAAAGTGGCTACTGGAAATTTTTTATCAGCTTGCTATGTTATGTCAAGTTTGAATGCAGTATTCATGTTTAAAAACATGAGTGCAGAGGAGTGCTTAAACTACAAAACCAGTTATTTCAAAACTATATTCTTAAATTCCTGAAAATAAAAGCAGTTTTACTTTTTAGAAAAGCTTCTGAACTGTGCTGTTTAACGTTGGCATCTCACTCAGTTTGGTCAATTAATTTAACATGACAGTATGACAGTTAGTTTAAATCTTGTAGCATAATTTCCCCAGCCTTTTCAGGTGGGTGGCTTCTCACCTAAAGCCACAAGCCACTTGCCTACACTTGCTGAAAAAATCTGATGATAACTCCCTAAGTAATTCATCTAGTTACCTTGAAAAAGGCAGTGGTGTAAGGGAAAACATCCTTGTGAATGCACAGCTCCTCACACCAGAGCTGGTGCTTCATTGGCGCTTTAGGGTTTTTTGCATGGTGCCCTGGAACTGTTCAGCCTATTTGCACCAGGTGAAAAATGGCTTAAAGCAGTTTGAAGACTTTATAGGCTTCCTCTTTGAGTTGGTTTGTTCCTGTTGGTCCCAACCCCTTCTCCTCCCTTACAGAAGAATTGAAGAGAGCAGGAGCTTAGGCATTCATTTGAGAGTAGCAGGACAGCACTTCAGGCAGCTTTTGACTGTGCCTTAATAATGTGTGCATAGGGACACATAGGTCTGATTATTGTCATTCTTTGAGCAGGAAAGTAGAAGAAAGCTGGTTAGCTTCTTGTAAATATAATAATTCGTATAGCATACTGAGTCATGCAAAATCTCAGTGATTCCCTACTATGATTAGGGTTTTCTAAAAAAATTCCTTAAATGTTCAAATATATATCTCCAGTTTTTGAGAAATGTACATTATTCTGCTAACTGTTTTTCATCCCGTACTTGGTAGGCCTTCTTTTTTTGGTCTTTGTGTATGTACTTATTTGCAAATGCTCAGCAGAGTAATTAATTTCTGAAGGTTTAACCTCATCTTATCCAGTACATCCTGAGATTTGCCATGGTGTTAGCTCAGTAAGGTATGGGGAAGGCTTCCAGGAAAGATTGTGTGATATTGCCAAGCAGGGCTTTGCTGTTGAGATTGTTTATCTTATAGAGCTTAGGTCAATGTTAACAGGACAGAGGAGATTTAATTCCCTGGGAAAGTGTTCTTGTCACATGACATTGAAAGGAGTTTTATCACCTGAATCTAAAGAGAATTGTGCTATCATGCTTTATTTAATTGTTCTTTAAATTGTGGAATAAAACTCTATTTTCAGTTAATTGCCAAGCAAAATCAAATTTTTTACTTTGCTTAAAACTGGGCACATTGTATTGGTTCTGTGTTTGCAGAGAATATTTCCCTGGTTTTATGTAAAAGAAATGTGTTTCTGAAATAATACACTACATAGTAAGACAGTGGTAGCATCTGAGTTCAGCCAGATCTTGCTCTCCTTGATGTTGTGGTGTAATGCCATTCTGACGCTCTATCTTTTATTTGATAGAAAAAACCCTGATCTTGCCTCATGGAAATATTGCTGCTGCTCCTTTAGATTTTTGCAACGTAGCTCTTACATACATATTATTTTCTTAGAAAAGCTTCTAATTCCCTTCCATTCATGTTATTTATTCTTTCATATTTTTGGACTGTCTCTTCACTGCATTAAATCACGAGTGATTTCTAGTGTTTTTAAACATTCCTGTGTTCATGAGCATGACTGTGATGCCCTATTGCACAAGGGTTCCCTTCCCCCTTGCGTTCTTGAGTGAAGCACAAGAAATTCAGCTTCCCTCAGCCAAGGGGTGCAGCAGAAGAGGAGGGCTGAGAGCTGGATGACAGCAGTACCAGTTCTCACTGGTCTTTTGCCAGAGTCACCGGATGGCTTGGCCCAGACCTGGCTCATAGCACAGCCCAAGCTTGCCCATGCTGGCTGGCACTGGGCAGAGAGAGAGATATAGTTACCTGGTAGCAGTACGTAAAAATGACAGAAGGGAGCAAAGGGTAGATTTTTGGGAGCAAAAGTTTGTGCCAAAATTGCACCATTACCGATGGCAATGTTCAGACTTAAAAACCAAAAAAATAAAAAAGACATAAATCAAAATTAAAAACTAAAAGAAAGAGGAGAAGAAAGAAATCCTTTTTTATTGTATAATAATGAGCTATATCAAAATCCATAAATTAGGCACAACTTTAAAATCACATATAATTTCAATTACAG
Organism: Bolborhynchus lineola; assembly: GCA_025448015.1. Taxonomy (NCBI): domain Eukaryota; kingdom Metazoa; phylum Chordata; class Aves; order Psittaciformes; family Psittacidae; genus Bolborhynchus; species Bolborhynchus lineola. The sequence goes on from JAOEHX010017742.1 coordinate 7,984, forward strand.
CCATCTGTTTCTCCTAGGAAGAATGAAGCGAGGTCAACAACTAAACGTTTTACAACCATAAAGATTCTGGGATGCTTTTTAATCTATATACATATGTGATTTGTAAGAAATCTATTTATATGTAAAATTTCTCATTTGAACATCATTCTTTTTATCATGCAAACACCAAGTTTTTTGGAAGCTACAGGCTACGAAGAGAAGTGAATACACATATTCAGCCTAATGCTACTGCTCTAATTTTAACCCTCTGGTATTTCTATCCTCATGAAGAAAAATATCGGCATCATTTCACTTTCAAATATGTAGATAATAGGGAATAGATAGGCACAGATTTTCCCCAAGACAGGTATGTTGTAAGAGGAAAACTTTGGCAGAAATAAAAATTTAAACCTTAGCAGAGGTTTTTGTGAGAAGATGGACAGGAGAGGAGTGTTGTATGCTGAGCCTCAAGGTGAAAACTTATTTAAATATTTGAATTATATGTAATTATAACCTGCTCTAGTTGTAGGGGGTTGGACTAGATGATCTCCAGAGGTCCCTTCCAACTCTAATGATTCTGTTTTATTTGACTGCTTCTTTCCTTCTCTCACAAAGTACTGTTCACAGCACTGAACAGAGAACAGCCCATTCAGCTGTGACTATCATCTTGTAACCCTGATGAGGGTTATATCCAAGATATGGAATCGCAGACTGGTTTGGGTTGAAAGGGACCTTAAAAATCATCTCATTCCAATAGTGGAAGGGACACCTTCCACTAGATGTGGTGTATGTAATTTTACAACTTATTTTAATAAAGCTGGTAACTTTACTGATAAGGGCTTTAGTCATACCGAATAATGTGGAAATTCATTTTACATTCATCCTTAATGTATGATATAATATATTGACCCTCCTTGAGCTTGAAGGCTGCTTGAATTCCTCGTATATGAGAAGGTGAGCAAAGACTTTAAGCTTGTCCAACAATAAATCAAGCAAGAAAAATAAAGCAGAACCTCTTCAAATACTTGATCCTAAAACCTTCATGCACAAATATAAAGCAAATTACTGATCTAAATGGTTAATATCAGGAAAACTCTGTTAATACCTGTTGTATAAATCCCTAATCTTTACAGTTGTTAATGGGAACTGGACTGCATGCACAAAAGACTGCTCTTCGCAGCAATGCCGTTATTCACATCAATCAAGATAATCCCACAGTAAAACCTTGCTAAAGAGGAAATGTGGTGTGTTTGGATAATGTCAGTGAATAGAAAACATGTCCCAGAAAATGCCATGCAATGCAAGTTTAAATATTAATGCACACTTTCCTAGCCCTTTTCAACTGAGAGTCTCAAGTTATTTACTTGGACCTCAAGGGCTGAACTCTAATTTCAGTTCCAGATGTGAAACAACAGAGATTCCTGTGTATTTGAAAGCAAAGTATAGTTCTGAGCTGTAAAAGTTCACAGCTGCTTTCTCAGAAATACAAATACTCAGTCTACACAGGGGTAAATTGAGTCACACAACAGGAAAATTATTTGAATATGAACATAGTGAACCAGAGCACATCACAAACCTCATTCTCTGATTACCACTTTCTTCTTCCTGGCTAAAGGAAACACACTGCTGGTTCAGATTCATTCTGTCTTAGGCTGACATCATATTTGATCATAACTCATCAGGGAGAATAATTTCATGCTTTAAACTATACTATAAATTAAATCCCTGGAAAATTTTCATGGGGTATATGGTATGTTCTGGAGAAACCATTGAAAAAGACAGAATTGCCTCTGTGAACAATTGTGTCCTTATTTTCCACTCTAGAGTAATGCTAATTGAATATGATTTGGACTTGAAGTTTGGCACTCTGACTGCTAATCACTTGGGAAAATACAACACATTGCTCTCTCAAGTGTTATTCCTCTGTTGTTTCTCAGGGCAATCAAAAATTATCTCTTCTCATGTACTTATGAGGAAGATAGTATTAAAAAAATATGTGAAACAATTATCTTTGCTAATTTGAGATGGCTACAGTTTAAAAGTCTGGATCTCAGCTGGTTCTTGTGATTGCACTAGACTGAAGTATGCTGCCCTGTGAAATGCATTTTTCACTGCACCAACTCCATCACAGATCTAAGACTGCAAACTCAAATGACTATGATGTTGTAGCTATCTGAAGTTAATGAGAGGCATCTCACCTGTAGCTAAATTGAACAAGTCATGACTTTCAGCAGAGCTTAACAGAATCAGTGCTTTTTGAACTAGATTGAACAGTGCAGTAGTTAAACCCCACAAAAAACAATGGGCATGGAAGAAACATAAGGGCAAGTGTGAAAATGTAGTAAGAGCAAAGTACACGCTAACACGTAAAAATTGGATAAAAAATCCAGGTTTCAGTGAGAAGGTGATTAGGTTTCCTAAATGGAACCTGGCAAAGTTATGTTTTATCAGAATAAGCACAGTGTCAGATGAGAGTTCACTATTCAATAAGCCATCAGTTCAATTCAACTGCATGAGATGCTGTGTGATTTTGAGGAAACAGCTGAAACCCTGGATAATCAGTTAGGTGTTCTTAACTGTGCAAGGAAGAATGAAGAATTATGCCATGCTAAAATGCATCTTTAATGAACGGTTGCTTGGAAAGGCAACACATAGGAAAGGGGGTGGGGATTTTAGGGTTTACTGTTCAAAGTAAAGAAGCTTGTGTCTGATGACCTCCTTCCTGGAAGAAATTGCACAAACCATTTTTTATGATAATTTAAAATGAAGAATAATATATAGTTTGTTACAGACATAAGCACCTAAGCTAAACTACAATTCAGTAGTTTGTTTTAATTTAGAACAACTGTGACTTAAAAACTGTATAGTACCTTAAGAATAGAGGTGAGGAAAATATTATTTTGGCAGCGGACTGAGATGTAGGGAAACTGCTCTTACTTTGTGGTTCACTTTCTTTATGTTAAACATATATGAACAGTATGTGCTTGCCCTAGATGGCCACAGAAGGATGTAGGCGCTCCAATACCATCAAGAACACCCAAAACCTGGGGGGAAGATGGTGCTGTGTGGGGATATGCTGATCACATATAACCACTTCTAATAAGTGGGAGTGGACATGAAAAGTAAATTGTGTCTTGTGCTCTGCTTTGAAGAACCTCATTGATTTGAGCTTTTTCTATGCTAGCACACTGAGCAGTGCCAGGGCACGTTCACCAGCCCTGGAGACACCAGGCAGCATCTGGCCATGCTATTGAACACTCTCAGAATCCAAAGGAGGAGGACTACGTCCAAACTGCCCATGGGAACAGTCCTAACCTGACACACTGCATCACAGATGGCACTGCCTGGAGAGTGCCAGCTTGCCTGCACCAAAGGTGTGGCAAGGGCGATTTTAATGATTTGATAAACTCCAGAGAAAGAAATTCTTGTGCACAGAAATGTTCTTTGGCACCTCAGTTTACTGAAATAGCTATAGCACTGGTGAACTAGGAGTTCCTGTGTCCCTTGTTGAAAGATCCTTTAGGAAACTAAGCTATTGTAAAATAAGAGGAAATGTTTTTAGTCAAGTGTCACTGTTTCTTAATCATAGTAATTATCAGTTGTGGTGATTAATGACTGGATTAAAGGTGAGGTAGAGGTTTATGAATAATGAGAGGTTTTACTATAGATGGATGTAACTAAATAAGTGAGGATGTGCCTGTTAGGAGAAACAGAGGACACGAGGATACAAGAAATAGAGGGATCGATAAAAACACGTAATTACAAAGGTGTCCATAAACAACAGTTTACTTAGGAAAGAAAAGAACCTACATGTCTGTTTTCTAGGAACAGATCTAAAACAAGCAAAAGGATTATTTTGTTTTTTTCATAAAATTCTAAATTAAATTGTGGAACTTGGTGCCAGATGAATGGATACTTCATGGCAGACAGGCAGTTCAGGAAATCCTTAATGTTCTGACTGCCAGAAGCAGTGAATGTTTACTGAGAAGAGTCAGTCTGGCCTTCCGTTGTTTCTTCTGTGTCGCTTAAGCATTGGCTACTGGTTGCAGTTGGAGGCAGAGTTAGCCATTTCAGCCTAACCCAGAATGGCAGTTTTTATTTTTCTGTACCCCAGTTCATGTCTGTGGAGATCATAAAGGAAATGGGCATTTTATTCTTTTCCTTTATCACCTGTTTGTCAGCAGCCCTAAGATGGTTTTAGTACTCAACAGAGCAAAGGAAGCATTGCAAGAGGCATTGGAGCAGAAGTTATGACTCTGAAGCATTTGTTTGCCTCATTATGCTAATTCCTCCATTATCTCTGGGGTAGTGCATCATCTTGCTCCAGGTGAATTTAGATAAGTCCCGCATTCAGCCTTAATTCCATTGTTCTTGGGTCCACAGACTGTAAAACTGGGATGCTGTCACAAAAGGTAATGATGGCAAATATGCCATCTGTGAGATTCTCAGCTTGTATTACAATAAAGGCCATCAAATGAGGTAGAAGAATTCTTCATAACATGGGTTTCTAGATACTGTGCCATAATATCTAATCAGGGAATAAATCATGCAGTCCAGCTTTTATGCACTCAGGCACCAAAAGCAAAGAACTCCAGGTTCATCCCTTGGAACCTAAGTAAGTACAGCAGTTCTGGTGCTGCTGACACAGTGAGGCTTTTAGCTCATACATGCATCACTGCAAATTGTGGATATTATTCACCTCTGCATTTTTGGTCACTAATTTTTATTCAGGAACATGTGAAAAGTTTGAAGGTAGGAACCTTGTGCTCCAGTTTTGCCAGTTATAAAGCAAAAATAATTTTCACTTTGCAGAATGTTGTGATTGTTCAAGTTACTTTGAGATTTATAGATCAAAGGCATCATAAAAGCACAAAATATTTCTGTGTTCAGTAGATACAACATGAAGGATATGTAAAATGGTGCACAGAAAGTTAAAGCAAAAATAGAGTTTTGAGCAAGTGCATATGTGATTTCTATAGACAACTACCATTATCCTCTGTGTGAGGCAAAAGTATTACCAAATTATTAAACTAATTATAGATATTAAATATCAGTCTTCAAACCCTCTGCTGCCTTTTTTCTTCCTTTGAAGGCTTTTTATTACTGTGGATACCTATAAAAACTTCTAATTTGAATAATTTAGGACTTTGCATATAAGTTTATTTTATTTCTTTTCATGTTACTGCAGTGTCGTCTTTGGGCTTTTAATTGATTTTTTTGTTGTTGTTGTAAAACACTTTGAAACTTCTGAAACAAGCTGCATGAAAAGAATAAATAATGACACAGTCATAAGGGAAAAAAAGCAATATTTTATTAAAGAGAATCTTTCACAGAATTAAATTCTGTGATTCTACTATTTTCTGAGCAATTACAATAGCATTAGTACCAGGTTCTTATGAAAGTAATGTATCTGTATCTGTTGAGCAGGTGTGGAAAATGCTGCAAATACATGCCTTTGATCTAAATGACAGAAATGAATTTGCTAAGGACACGGTAACATTAAGCTTGTTTAAACTGACCCATATTGCTTGAAGTGCAGGTAGAGTACTTCTTCTTTTGATCAGGCCATTTGATTTAAAATATAAATGAAATTAAGTTATGTGCATATTATGTGTAATGTAATTTGGCACATTAACTCTTACAGATGTAGGTTAATATTTCATTTGCATATATCACCTAGGTTTTTCCCATTCTATATTTAAATTTATCACGAAACTGCAGGCATGACTTGCTGCTAGACATGGACACAAACAATTAAGTTTTCAGTCAGAACTACAGTGAGAAACTCCACTCTGGCTGCATTTGCTAAGCCTTTTGGTAGCTGTGTTGATAAGGTGGAAAGAAGTTCCTGTGTGAGAAATCTGAAGTGAAGATGCAAATCTCATGCTTGGCTGGTATTTTGTTATCTAAGAATACGTTGATCCTGAGTGGCATCAGAGGATCTTTACTTTCAGAGTAAAGGAGTATTTCTGTTTCTTCTCTTTTAAAAACATCCTACATCCTTTGGTAGAATTACTACTTTCTTATCATTACGGGGAACTGAAATAAATGTGTTAATGTTGTGGTTAAAGTTACTATTTCATAAGGTTTTAAACAGTTTTTGGAAAATGTTCATGAATATTCAGGGCTTTAAAAAAGAAGTCATAGGTTTGTGTCTAACATTCAGTCAGACACTTTTTAGTTTTGCTTTTCATAGATTTGGAAGTTTCAGATGTGCTTTCTAGTTTGAAGCAGTCATAGATGCCTTCAATCATTAGGATAAAATTAGAATAAAAAAAAACAACATCAAACTTACATTCATTTTCCCTCACATATCCAAAGGCTCTAAGATTCTCAAACAAAATAAATCACGTATGAAAATAATAGAAATATTCATTCAGTGTTAGTTTGCCATCAAGCTACTATAACTGATTTTCAGCAGGGACTGCTGTGTTTACTGCTTGTTAGACTACTGGAGGAGTTGGTCATCTAGATTTCTAAAGAGCCATAATATTTTAAACTCCCTGGAGAAAGGAAGCGGACTAATTCTGAGCAGTAGACTGTTGTGTGAAAGCTGATATGTTTGAAGAAGATGCTTCCATCATCTGACATTTTAGCTGACCTCTTCTGAACTACTTCTTGCCTGTTGAAATGCCCAGCATGTAGAGCTGCCACTCTAACATGCTGAAATATTCTTGAGCTGTCCATTTACACATTTTATCGGAGCATTCACAACACCTTATTGTAGGTTTGAGATTAAACACCTATTAGTAAGTTTGTCTTTTTCAGGTTTCCTAGGTAGCCTGCAGAGACTGGGATGCTCCTCCAGGGTACAGTTCAGAACAGGAATCTTTTTTTGACCGTAAAAGTGCAGCTCATAGTGTGTCCAGCTTCGTACTTGACTAAGTGGCTGGGTTGGGTTATGTTCAGAAAAGTTATTCTTCCAGCAATTCCAGTGTGAACTAGCCTGTCAGGCTGCAGGACTGTTACTTTTCTCCACCTTTTTACCACTCTTTTCTTGTGTGTAGGGGGTGACATGTCTATGTGCAATATTACATTTTGCAGACCTGTCATGTTAGATATTTGTGCAAACACTTGAGGTTAAGATGATTTAGTCTTTATCAAAACAATCATAAGGACACTCATTAGCCTAGTGAAGCCATGACAGTGTATCTGTGGGGATGGTACTGCAGCAGTGTCAACATGAGTTTGTTCTGAAATTGTTTTGAATTATTTTTGATTAATGATATGCGGTCCCCAAGGCAATAAAAAACTAATATTAGAGATACAAAGCTGCATTGCTGAGGGAATACCAGAGCAATATAGGAAGAGATTCTTCTATAAGACTTGATTTGTAATTATGGATCATAAGATACTGTCCTCAGTTCCTACATACATAATTAATAAGTGAAGCTTGAGTAAGTTTTTCAACCAATAAAGACTGCTGAAACCACTGAAATTGGAATTTAGGTGATTATCAGCACAATGATTTTGATGAAATGGCTTTTCAGTATTTTTTAATGGAACAGGCAGGAAGGAGTTCTTATACCTAGAAAATAACAGTTGCATTTCCACCTGAGAACTTTTATGGGAAGGTACAGTGAGATACAAAGCTTAGAATAAGCAAAACCTAAGTGGGATTTAATTTAGTAGACCAAATAAACTGCCATCTCCTCATATTTGAGCTGAAATAACTTAGCTGCCATTCTGTTTAAGCCAAACACACTGTGTGTTCTCTGATTATACATATGAACACAAAAGAAAAAAGACAACAGAAACTAAGGAAGCAAAGCTCCCAAATATCCAGGGTCTTTGAAAACTTGAGGCAAATTTTGCAGTGCTTTTCCACAATGAAGTATTTACTTAATGCTTTTCCACAGGCTGAAAGAACTTCCATACTGGTTTTATCAGTTTTCAGTACACAGTGGTATTCAGAAGACCTCAGTTCTTGCTCAAAGTTTGTTGTACGTAGCATGCATGCAACAGAGAGATAAAATTCCAACAATAAGCGTGCTCCATCCTTGTTTACTTTTTTAAGCAAAACAGATATAAAGTGTATTACTTGTTCAGAAAATCCTGTGTTGTGAGATTAATGAAAGAGATATCAGCTGCATGGTTAACGATTTCCTTAATGATCAACTAACTGTTTACAGTGGTCTGGGAAGGAGGATGTGAATAGTGAAGCAGGTGCATAACTTGGGAAAGGTTTTCAAAATGTCTATTGAAATTCATAAACTTTTTTCTTGGTATTTTCCAAGAAGCGCTGAATGTAAAAAAATATTTAATTTCATAACCTAAAATACTGTAAATATTAACTGATCAGACTGGTAAAGTATTAACTGAGTAAGTCAGTAAGTCTCAAATCTGTAGGTCATTTGCCCAGAAAAATTTGAAAATGCAAATCTCATTTTAATTTTTTCTTGAAAAATCAAAAGAGAAAAGATGGAGATAATGGCGGGCAGCAGATGAGCCTCTCTTCATATTTAAGCTTGAATGGTTTGAATATTTCCTGAGGGTCTTCAGAACTCTTTTGAAGAGTTTCAGATGAGAAAATGGAAACACCTGAAGGCCCACTATCAAAAAAATAGCATGTGTAGTCTGTGAACTTCACAAAAGAGGATAGACTCACCTCCAGTGACATGGGACTGACGGATTCCGCTGGCAGCCAGTGACTTGTGTGGCGTGACTAGATAATGAAGGCTTTTATACACTCCCCTGCCTATTTCAGGGCCTAAAAACCAATTTTGGATCGCAGGCCAATATTCAGGGTTAAGCATACAGAGATGGATTCTCTGCTATTTTTAAGAACTCTTGAGAAGGTATTTATGCATGCTTTTTGCTTAAGTGGTGAAGTCTTCTGTTCGCTTTAGTTAGCAAGGGGATAGTTATTTCCGTGATTTTTAATGTAAGCTTAGAAAATATAAGTGACAATGATAACCTCAGTGAACCATCCTGAAGATGACAGGTATTCATTAAATAATAACCATTCTTTGTAGTGCATTAGCACAAGGAACCTTAGCAGTGGACAGTGAAGCCATGCTGCCACATAGGAAAAAACTCACCAGTACAAAGACCTTCCAATTTAAATTCTCAACATGATACAACAGTTGGATACAGAAGATGAAAGAGCAGGTAAAATGCTATAGGGGTTCTTTTTGGTAGTATTTCATATTCTTTAACTAGGAACATACAGATCTTCAAGAGTATTTGGCAGATTTTAAAATATGAGTATGATTAAAAAAAATTCATGGATTTCAAAGAGAAACTCAGCCTGTTGGATTCATTGTATTGACATGAGATCAAGCTAAAAAGTCAAGCTCTTCTGTATTAACTGAGCAAATATTTCATTCTGACTAATCAGGGTATTGTTTTAGAAACATTAAAAAAACCTTGCTAAAAGCCATGTCATTCATTATTATCATTAAAAATATTGGTATTATTTCTTTGGAATAATTAAAAACATAGCAATTCTTCATAAGATAAATGGGTAGGATTAAAAATAAGCACATACAAAGCTATTCATCAATTAAATAAATCAGCCCATGCTATGAAAACTCCATTCAAAGATACCTTAGAGATTTAGTTAATATCAAGGCACTAATTACAGGAACATTGATTGGTTGGACACAGTGAGAAGGAAATCTTAGAAGCATTGTCTAAACGAGGCTAGAGGCTTATTTTTTGTTAAAATACAAGGGAAATAGTATTCGCACCAAGACATCTGTGATTTTTCTTTTTTTGGGGGTGATTCTAATATGTCTGTGCAAAAAGCCAGATTGTCCTGTATAATGGCATACAGGCATAGGATGAAATTGTGCCTGTGTCATCTGTGCTGTCACCCCCTGCCACCCCCCTCAAAAAAAAAACCAACCCACCACACTTTAGTCTTTACGTGTTGCATTGTTTTTAGGCTATTTCTTATGTAAAAATCTGGTGGATTTTTATGTGAAAAGGGAAGAGCTGCAGAACTTTTCCACCAAGAGGATGAAAGATAAATAGTTACCACTGTAGACACTAAAGCAACATTCAACTGTCTCCAAGCTGCCACAGACCAAGCCAGCTTTAGGAAAGGGATGCAGCGTGGCTGAACTAGTATGTTGTGGAGCTTGAGAAATTCTTCCCTGTGAGGGTGTTGAGGCACTGGCACAGGGTGCCCAGAGAAGCTGTGGCTGCCCCATCCCTGGCAGTGTTCAAGGACACGTTGGACAGGACATGGAGCAAGCTGGTCTAGCGGAAGGTGTCCCTGCCAGTGGCAGGGAGTTGGAATTGGATGAGCTTTAGGGCCCCTTCTGAACTAAAACAATCTATGATTCTGTGACTGTTAGCCTGGATGTCCAGGCAATGCCAGACTAACCAGACAGCATTTAGCACCTTAAGCAGTGCTGTTCCTTGGCATCAGAGCAGCTGTCTCCAAGATGAAGGAAGAATTGGTGCTGTGAGTGACACCATGCAAAAGGGAGCTGAGCAAAAATGGCCCTGCCAGCCTGCTCATGGGTGCTGCCAGGGGCCTAGTAATCCCTGTCCCCAAGCACTTTGCAGATGCTTTCTGTTCTCTGTGTGTGCCTCATGCCCCAGTTCTCTCTCTGTGGAGGTATCTCCCCAAGACCCTCTTGACACAGTGACTGCTGAGGAACTCACGGAAACTAAATTTTTTCTGCTGAGTACACTATGAATAGAGTTGCATATTCACTTAAAATGAAAACCAGCTCACTTATCCAAGTGACAAAGGACTAAGCTGGAAAGCCAGAGAGCTTATTTGCTTTGTCAGGTTATCCTCATTATCATTGCAGGGTTAGTAAATTATAAATATCTACCCATTAGATGAGAAAAAGTCGTACTTTAAACATGAGCTCTATTCTTTCTGCTGGGCTTGCTATTTTATTATTTCTAACTCTGTAAACTGTAGTATTTCAAAAGTAAAATGTGTTCATAGTTGATGTAACATTAAAAAGCAGGATCTCTGGTGCTGCATCTAAACAGCAGTGCATGTGCAACTCCTGCTTTGCAGGTTTAAGTATGTACTCCACTGTGCACAGCCTCTAGACTGAAAGAGACCAAAATTTAAGATGGAAATGTATCACTTCCCATTACCCATTCTCCAGCTCAGTTTTCATGGGAATGAAAGACAGCTGCTTAACCTGAGAGGCCCATGGTGTGTGTGTTTGAGGGAACAGGGCTGTTGAGCTTTGATTCTCTGCAGTCTGTGCATGGGCAAAGTGTCTGCCATGAAGTATGTGCTTTCTGAAAGGTCTGCAAAGGTACTGATACATGTCTAAACAGGGATATAAATAGAAAAGCAGGTCTGGTAGTGTGTGCAAGCTTTATTTGGCAAAAAAAATACGCAAAAGGCACTGAGAACGAAAAACAACTTTTCACTGCTTCAAGCCTGATGCTGGACAGAGTCCAGACAGATCGCTACTGCTGGCTGAAGTTTGAGCTGTGTGACGTCTAACCTAAGTGGTGTGTGTTTGCTTATAGTCCTGGACATAATTTTTGGGAGTTGCAGGTCATCCAGATTTGAAAATGTCCATCTGATTTCTCTTGGCTTTTTTTCTTATGCTGGTGGCTAAGAGTCAGTATGATGTAAGAGTAATTTTGGAATCCTTAAACAATTTGCCTGTAAGTTCAGCTTTTCAGTGAGACCCTCAATTTTGGTAAATGGTAAATTTTTATTGCCTTTTGCCTCTTAAGTTTAGTATTACTGACTTAAAGTATCTTCTGGGGAGGAATTAGCTGTTGTTTTCCATAAATATATAACCCATTTTTAAATTACATATTTACATAAAGATATTAAAAATACCCAAACCCTTTTTTTTTTTTTTTTTTAAAATGACTTTTATTGATGCCTGATAATCTAAATAACTAGAAAAACAGCTGGTGAAAAATTACCTTATATGACAAAAAGGTATGTAGCATATATTCTGGGAAATAGAGCTTGATTCTTTGCAATTTTGGAGCTACAAAATCTATGTTAAAAATGTACAACTTTCAGAATAAATTGCAGCTGCCTCAAGTCTGAAGGGCAAATCAAGACCTTACCTGCTGCAAAGATTGACTTTAGGCTCTTTTTGTCTGCATGTGGTATGTAATATCCCTAAATTCACTGCCATATAATCAGAGGATTTGAGTTTTGAGTGCTGCAAAAAATGAGTAAAATCTCTGCAACGTTTGCTTACTTTACATTTTCAGTTTTCCTTATGACAAGAAGACATAACTACATAAACAGTTATAGCAGCAGAACACAAGCACACTGTTGTGTGATGGGATCACAGTCAGCAGTCTTGGCTATACATTTTTGAATTTGAATGTATACAACTGAAAACACAGGTTTATTAGGAACCATCAGTCCCAGCTTATGCAAAGAACAGACAGTTTCTTTATGGTGGAGTCTGCTTGCTAGTCTGTTACACAGCTGGGTATAGCTGGAGATCAAGTAGGAACCAAATTAGGAAGTTTGATTCTTGAAAAAACTGGAAGTATCCAAGGAGAAATATGCTCCGTATCACAGGGTATTAACAAGAGAATAGGAGGTACAAAGTACATTCTTTTGAGAAGTACAGCTCTTCAAGACAGCTCCTGCTGCTTCTGCAAGGGGCACACTAGTCTCTAAATGTCTCTGGAGATCTGTGTTGTGTGTGTTTGTGTGAAGGCAGAAAGATGCCGACAGGTTCCCAGTTTAGGAGAGTTGGGCACTATGTTCTGCTTCGTCTATTCACCCTACCCCATGGTGATGTCCATTTAACTTCATTACATTTTAAAGTCTAACTGCATCCTAATAACCTTATCATTTGTACTCTTGCTTGTACAGCTTTTACTTAATGTTTATTATTTCTGTCTGCAAGCTGTTCTGTTGACTTAGGATCTTGAATAAGCTGTTGGCAATATAAAATGAAGTCTGCTGTAGAGGCTATTACCTCAACTGTGTATGAAGGGACACTATATAGATAGCTCTTAGGTAGATGTTTTAATTAAATGGGGACAATTCTCACCTTTTTTGTATCTGTTAGCTCACTGAATGATGTTTCCATAGAAACTGAGAGTTTCTTCACGTAAAATATGTAATTAACTTAATTTTTTCTTTATAGAAATGGTGACAAAAACATTAGAAATACTTAAGGAAGTCAACATTAAGAGTGAAGAGTTACAAAACAGGAAGATAAATCCTGAAGGCTTTTTCCAGCTACTTTTCTACCAAACCATTAGCATTTCTTCTATTGCATTATATAGTACTTTCTCTAAACTCCAAGTGGTTACTCCCATCAAATATTTTTCCTTAACACAGAAGACTTTTCACTAATTCTTTGGACTATGTCTTTTTCCCAACTGGTGTTCACAGAATGTACAAAATTGATGTCTGCTATGCATTTCATACACACATAGTTCATTTTCTGTGTATTTTCATGAAACAACATGTGGATTCTGAAGCTGGTGCTGTGAAAGCATTTATTATATAAAAGCCCTGTCATTAAAGGCAATATTTAATTTTTATGATAAACACTTGTTTTGCAAAGCATTTTTTTCTGCTTCTCTTCAGAGTCCTTTTTAAGTGGTAAATTGAAGGACTCCTGGGAAATTATTTTTCATTTCTGCAGGATTAGTAATATTGATGACTCTGAAAGTCTATCAATATTCTGATGATAATACTGCATTTTCTGTCAAACAAAACACTATCCACATCATGAGGCCAGAGAGAAGGCAAGTTTTAAAACAATATAGATTTTCTCTTTAAATAGATTGCATTTTCAGGTCCTCATTTTGTTGCCATGTTTCAAAAAGTGGAGGAGGTAACACAGTAACATACACTGTTGTGTTTTCCTGATAGCATGAATTCATAAACTTTCTCCTTCAGAAAAGTCAGATACAATGTCTAGGGTAGAAGGGAAAACTAAATCTGTGAGAAAACCAAGGCACTTGACCCAAAAGCTATCCCTAACTAATCTGAATAATCCCTTAATAAACAGTGTTTCTTTAAAGAATGCTGTATAAAAAGTACAAATGGGTAAGTTACAATATAGGTGGTTTATATGTGTTGTGAACAATGTTGTATGGACATTTTATTGCTGCAGTGCGTCTGCAAACTAAGTGAGGAAGGAAGAAAGGAAGGGAGGAAGGGAGGAAAGAAGTAGGGAAGCAAGGAAGGAAGGAAGAAAGGAGGGAAGGAGGGAAAAAAAGAAGGAGGGAAGGAAGGAAGAAGGAGGGAAGGAAGGAAGGAAGAAAGAAAGGAAGGAAGGAAGAAGGGAAGAAGAAGAAGAAAAAGAAGGGAGGGAGGAAGGAAGGAAGAAAGGAAAGGAGGAAGGAAAGAGGGAAAGAAAGAAGGGAGGGAGGAAGGAAGGAAGGAAGAAAGGAAGGTAGGAAGGAAGGAGGGA
>JAOEHX010017748.1:5302-19506 GCA_025448015.1 Bolborhynchus lineola
CGCTCCTTTCCTTGCCACTTCCCTCTTGGAATTAAACTGTTTTCCATGTGAAAGCTGCTGCTGCAGGTTTTGCTCCCAGATATGTTTCAGCCATCTCTTGAGGAGGTTATGTGGTTTATGACCAGGAGAAGTTTCTGCCCTGGTGGCATATTGCAGAAGGGCTCTGCACTAAGCCAACCAGCAGGTGAAGGATCCCTGTTTAAGGGTGGTTTTGCCTGGAGATGGCGATGAGCCTGGGATGGGAATGAGACCACCCCCGTCCCTGCACCGCTCCCAGGCTAGGGTGGCACCTCACAGACGTGGTGCTGACAGCGCGACGAGCCAATGCAATATTCATCCTGACATTTCTCTCCATGCCAGCCCTTCCCAGCGCTCCAGCTGGCAGTCGGCACAGCCACCGGTGTGGTGCTGCAATGGCAGGGTGGCATGGGGCTGAGCCAAACCCTCCCCACGGCTGCCCTGAGACCTGGTGGGAACTGTGCAGGCTTCTGCCTCCCTTTAGGACCATTCCTCTCCTATTCATTATATCTCCTCTGGCTTGTTCCTGGAGTAGTTTAACTGAGGGCAGGGGATCCTTGCAGAGAGCCAGCTCTGCATCCTTTGGCTTTCACTGCCAGAGCCCATGAGCACCTTACATGTCACTGACACATGCACAGAGGGTGACATACAAGTGAGCAGCAGAGGGACAAAGTCTCTAGCATAGCTAAAAGGAGTTTGGGACTGTCCCTGGTGTGTGTGGCCATCTGAGGGCACGTGCCCTTAACCACATGAATGTCACACATTGTCCATCCCAGCAAGGGTGACCAGCAATGGAGGTCGTGAAACCTCTGTATAGGTGTGGGGGAACAAATACACAGGCAGTGCAAGCATGGTCCCATGCCTGCAGCAGAATGGGGCTCTCCACTCTCCCTCCTCCTTCTCTTCTGCCTTCATTGCCCCCAGGATAGCTCATGCCCTTCCTAACCCATCCTGGTTTCCCCCTCCCCTCCCATGCTGCATATATAATGTTCTTGCGTCTAATGAATGCAATCAGTGCAAATGGGTTTATTCTCATTAACAAGCCCTACTGGGGTAGGCAACAGAGTGGTGTGCAGGGAGCAACATCTCACCTCTGCTTTCCCTGGGTGTTCCACACCTCCTCCGGCTCAGCAGATGCTGCTGGCTTGGCAGTGCTGCCGCTGCTCCAGAGCTGAAGCCTGGGAAGGTGAAGATGAAACAGAGCAAGCTTTGGCAATGGAGGAGAGCCGGCGAGGTATGGCAGCAGCTGAACACTGCCTGGCTTGGCACACCAAGCAGCCGAGGTGCTGCAGGAGCGACAGTTGGTTTGCTCCTTCACAGTGACACCAATGCTTTTTCTTTCAAGCTGGGCCAATGGACACAGCAAGGGATGGAGATCTGAGAGTCAAGCCTGCCAGAGCAGGAAAGTCAGGGCATGCTTCTTCCATCTCACCAGGGGTGGGCAACATTGGCCACTTGCTGAAATGCAATTAACATGCATAGAAAACTGAAATACCTACACAGCATCCATGCTGAGCAGAGTGGTGATGGGTTTCACTGCAAAACCCACACTGCCACCTTCCTCCTGGCCCAGAGATGACCTGAGGCTAAAGAGCCTCAAGCTGCAGCTGGCTGCCTAGCTGAGAAATCGTTTGCCCAGGAGAACCCTTCAGAACCAGAGTGAAACTTCAGGACTTTAAATTTGGTAGGAGCAGAGCATCTTCCTGGAAGCACTGGGGAAAGGAGGTGGATGCAAGCGGGAACAAGGGGATGTTTTGCTGCAGCCTGGGCACAACCTGTTTCCCAGCCGCACACTGCAGCAAGGACAGGACTCAGACCCTCGTTGTCTCCCCAGAACAGCCCCAAATGAGGCCATTCCTGCTTTGGGCTAGACCAAGCGGGCCTGATGTGGGTGTGCTGGAGGTGGTACTGGGTAGAGCCTGTACTGACTGCCAGCGATGGGAGAAGAAGGAAAGCAGAGGGAGAAAGTATGGCCACTGAAGCTAGAGCTTTAGGTGTCTCTGAATTTCTGAATGACTTTGATTTTGAGCAGTGTCGCACCCTGAATGAGCCCAATCCTCCCTGAGCTGGCTTATCCTGCAGGAATGTGGCTTGTCAGTGGCTGAAACCCCAAGAGGCATCCCTTTCCCTCACCAACAGGCACAAAGCTCCTGACAAACCCCACACCCTCTCGGGAAGACCGTCTAAACCCACCGGGAAGAGGATCCAGCTGCAACCAGGATGGAAAACCACTTCCCCGGGGGGGACACGCACAGAGCATCATCTCCAAAGGCTTGAAACAAATCCAAAATTTTATTTCCAACGAGTACACAGACCACATGGGATGGGGATGCGCTACATCACAACGCCGACCTCCCCGCGCTGGCTTTCGGTTACCACCACCCCTTCCCCAAAAGCCTGGCAGCGGCAGGTTGGCACTGCAGGGACAGACTTGGCCCCGCCACCAGCAACCTTGGCAGAAAATGAAAGTCCTTTTCCAGTACTTCGGATATTTTTTGTTTAAAAGCCTGGGGGTAGAGTTGGATGACATTTGAAACCATGCTGGAGATACAGCATCGGGATGGAGAGATGGCTGGTATTTCTGTTGCGAGGGGGGAAATGATCTTGGCAGGCAATCTCTACTTGGCTAACAAAGGCGTATCTGTGCAAATATAAATACTGGGGTGAAATACCTGGCAGCACACCAATGTCAACACCACTACCGACATGAAATAAAGACCAGCAACATAAAACACCTTCAATGAGTAGTTGAGGCTAATTTAACACTCCCCCACACACACCCCCTTCATGCATCTTTATTTCTTCATTCATATATTAAGAATTCAAGTTGTAAAATACATAAGTCATTAAAAAAATTATTACAAACCACTTCGTGACAGCATTGGAGAAGAGTTGGGGTGTGAGCCCCAGGTCAGACCGGCTGCGCTTCACTCTCTGTGACAGTAAATCAGCGTTAAAAATAAATGACAAACAGGGGACGGGGTATTTACACATCTGCCTTGCAACACCAAGAGTGAAACCAGCTGCAGAACAAATGACTTCATCCATCCTTCATCCTAAATCTATGTAAGCTGTAGTAAAAAGATCGAGGTTGGGGGGGCTGAAAGCCGCGGTGGGAGTACTGGGACAATCTAGGCTACTCATGTCCTATAAATGTTCCCAGATGCCACAAGTTTGAAGTCTCATGTAAGAAAAACTGGTCTTCTCTGTAGAAGACTAGAAAAAGAGTATGAAAAGGTAGAAAAAACAAAAAATGCACTTAGTACGGGCTAGAAAGATTTGCCGAAAGGTACATAAAGACTATTGCCCTCTTGAATCCACAGGGATTTTTAAGCTGATACCTGATTCAGAACTACAGTTTAGCCAGGTCACTGCAGACCCCCAAGCCCCCTATGTGCTACCCACCTAATTTTGTGTGCAAATCCCCAAGTTGTGATTCCCAAAGTTTCCCAGGAGTGTAGATGAGTGGGGAGAGCCGGGAGCTGTTTAGCAGTGGAAAGGAGAGACAAGCCATATTCACAAAAGTATTAAACCCAAAGCAGATCCAAAAAAGGTGGCTTGTGTCCCCAAAACACCGATGGCAGACGAACCAGACCTGGGAGCGATTCCCCAGCCTGACACAGAGCCCAGGCTGTGTGTAAACAAGGTACCAGGCACCTCCATGAAGGGGTGACCCCATGCTCCCCAGGCTGCTCCCCCATCCCTACCCATCAGTGGGGCAGCAGCGGTGGGTGTGGGAAGGGGTGGAAACATCCCGCTGTGGGGTGGCATCCCTCTGTGGGGCAGCATCCTGATCCAGCCCCAAGGAGAGGAGGTGCTGCTGAGAAGCCGAAAGAGCAGGACACGGACCAAGCGAGGAGGGCAGAGGCACAGAGGTGTAGGAAAAGAGGAAGGACCCAGAAAGAAGTGGTCGACTTTGATTTTCGGATTTCCAGCTACCCCTCAAGCCCAGGGGTACCCTAATGCAGGAGGTATTTCAGGCATGTCTAAGGCATTGCAGGAGTTGCCTTTGTTTTCAGAATCACCTCGGTTTCCTCCCTACAGCTTTTTCCACCAGCGCGTGGTGTCAAATGATAGAAAAGAAAAATCTGGAGTGGATGAACAGAGATAAACTCTCATGCACTACCACTGAACGTCGTCACAGGAGTATGAAGCACCAACCACGACACATGATTCACTTTTACTTGCAGAGCTGAAGCTAATCATATACAAAACGTTAGTAAGTGGGGTTCTCTGGGAACACGGAGCTGCCAGCGCACAGGAGGCAGGCAGGAGCTGCCGCGTCCTCACTAAACCACCGCAGGGCCCTGTGCTACGCAACCGCCGGGAACTAAAACGCACAAGACCAAACATTGAGTAACACCATAGTTCATCTAACCTGTCGCTATATATCTGACAACTTAAATAAAAAATAATATTTTGGCAAGAAACCAACAACATCATTCCAAGAAGGCTATACACATCCTTAGCTCAGCACAGCTCTGGTGCTTTTAAATATGGAACAATCAAACAATTTCGTGAGCAGAAAAGTGACACAGATTTATTCTTTACATATTTTGTTGGGTTTTTTTTTCTTTCTAGGCAACTCTACACACTTCAGATCTTTTGCCTCGCAATGCAGATCATCTTATTCCCCCAAAGGTAGCCAGGTTCTTTAAACATGCACATCTCTGTAGCTTCCAGGCCATGTATTTTACTTATTTTTGTTTAAATTCTGCAGACTAGCAGGTTGTCCCCATTCCTAAAAGCTCTACATCAGTGTTCAGGGTGGCCTGAGTGCTGGTCAGGCTCCTTGAGGGTTTACAGGATAACACAGAAGAACTTCTTCTCTCTAAAGGGGTTTTCTGAGGCTGGGACGGGAGTCAATAGAGGGTCCTCCTTGGCATGGGCTTCACAGTACGCCATCAGGTCTGCTGCTGCTTTTGACACCTGGAATAGAAGGAGCCCTGCATTAGGGATAGGCTGTGCTGGGGACATCCCATCTGAGAGATGGGATGTCCCATGGGGCTGGACTCACAGCATCCCTGGGCAGGTAACACCATCGCTAGCCAAAGACTTGCCCAATGAGCCAACAGCATGTCCCTGGTGGGGCTGGTTTTTCACATCTGGGTTCTAAGCAATACTGTCAACATGCACTCCCATGAGCATCCTTCATATCGTTCACCCATTCTCATCCTCCATCTGACTTGAGCATAGCAAGGGCTGACTTCAGCAGGTACCACACCCCCGCCAGCTCTGCCCCCCATCCCTCGGCAGGGACATCCACAGCTGCTCTTGGTCCCTGCTTCGCTCCAGAACTGAGAGGTGAGGTTTTGATTTGCAAGCACCCAGAGGCGCTCACAGCCAGCAGCCAGCCCCAGAGCACCACTCTGCTCAGGACTGACCGTCATCCAAAGACACCCCAGTGGAGAACATAAACCCTCTCAGATCTCAAGCTTGAAGCCAATGAGATTTTGCATGCCCAGAAGCAGCAATTCCACTGGGGTGGTGCAGAAGCGGTCAAAAGCAGAGGAAACACCTCACGGAAAGGATTTCCATAGGAAACAGGCTTTCAGAGTTGCTCTGCTAACCTCAAGGCTGAGCACTGAGCACTGCCCAAAGGACACTTTCAACCAGCAAGTGTGACAGACAGCATGGGTTTAACCTGTTCCCAAGAAGGTGATATGCCTCAGGGAGAGTCCCACCCCCTGGCAGAGCTCCAGGCGATGCTTCCAGCAGCTTTCCACAGCCAAGCATCTCCTGCTGCCTCCAGCCACGGCCATAGGGATCACTCAAGACAAACATCCTCCATAAACACCGCCTTCCACCGCATCCCAGCTCCCATTATGTGCTTTTGGCAGCTGCTCAGCAGCAGACACCCCCTTGCAGCATAACTCTGAGCTGACAGCCAACCCTTGAGCTGGTGTCAAGTGATAGGAAAGCCTGAAGCAGATGAACAAACTTTCATACCTTTATCCTGTCGATGTTGGCCTCCATCTTAAGCTGCTCCACCAGCTTGCGGGCTTGTGCTATGCTAGCAGTGTTGTTGCTAGCCATGGGCAGGCCAGGTGAGCTCTCCAGACAGGCTGTGGGTGCAAGCACACGAGTGAACTGCTGGGATGGGCAGAGCTGCTCCCAGCTCTCAAAAATACCCCAAATCATAGAATCATGGAATGGTTTGGGTTGGAAGGGACCTTCAAGCTCATCCAGTTCCAGCCCTCTGCCATGGGCAGGGACACCTTCCACCAGACCAGGTTGCTCCAAGCCCAATCCAACCTGGCCTTGAACACTGCCAGGGATGGGGCAGCCACAGCTTCTCTGGGGAACCTGTGCCAGCACCTCACCACCCTCACAGGGAAGAACTTCTTCCTGATAGCTAAGGTGCAAAGAGGAGCAAGAGGAGGAAGATGTACTGCCTGAGAGGAACAGGGATGTGAACTGGGTAGGACTCCCTGGACAGTAAGTCTCCTCCTTTGCAATCTGGATTGCAAACTTGCAGCCACATCATGTAATCCTTTTCATGGGCTAATCAAGCACTGTGGTATTTAGCTTTGTGGGCACCTAGTGCAATGATAGTCACATGCAAAGTAACTTGGACTTGTCAAGACTTGTTTCCTTGGGCTCCTAAAGTCAAAAAAGCTTCTGTGAAACTGTAAGATGGCAAGTATTCTGTATCTGCCTTTCCTTCTTTGAAGAACTCACCTATGGGCTGTCAAATGAGTGCTAAACAATTTAAGAAACCCAAAGGTGGGGATACGGAGTAGAGGAACGCTGGAACTAGCAGTAGTATTCCTTGCTTGTGAAATCATTAAGGCCTAAAAGGAGGTGTCATCTTCCAGGCGCAAAAAAAAAAGAAACACCAACACATACTCAAACCAGGAAATACATTTGCAAAAGTTAGGTAGAAAAAAAAAATAAATGGATGCCAGATGTACAAGTCTGGTGTTCAGGACACTGGATTGGTTATTTAAAAATAGATTCTACCTCCTTGTCAGACAGATAGCCCACAGAGGTCCAATATAGCCTATTGACAAAGTAGCTGGGTACTGATTCTTACTTTAAATTGGAGTCTTTGCTTTAAGCTTACTCCAGCATATTTAGAAATCCCACATGCAAATACCTGAAATAGCAGTGCTGATTGTGTAAGCTTTTCCTTCAAAACTCAAGGCTCTGTAGCATAAGTCATTAGGATCAGTTTGTCACTTCAGGTCATACTCAAAGACAATGTGTGCAGACTCTCGGGAATTGCACAGTTTGATTTCATTGGGTCTTTGTTTATGGGCTCATTTGAAACTGTGTGTGTCAGAAGCAGACTGCAAAATGTAAACTGTCCTGCTTCCAGGCAGACAGGGGAGCACAGAACTGCTAACTTAGATATTCACACTGAATTTCCCCTTGTACTCTGAAAGCTTTCTACATCCTGTATGTTCTTTCCAATGCAAATACGTAAGTTTTCCTGAATACCCAGCAAATACCAAAGAAACTATTTACCCTTTAGGGAGCTTTATTTCCTCAAGCAATTTTTAATAAAACAATTACCTCTCCCCTCATAAATTAGCTTCCTGAACTCCTGATAGTGAGCTGTTTGTGTCCTTTTGCTTTTTTCTTCATTGGCTGAAAGTTTGAACACCTCCTTTCCCTCTACTGATTTGCTGCTCTTGACAGGCCATCAGATGACAGAACAGGAAAGAGGCCATTTAATTTTCCAGTAGCAGATGGTGCATTAAGACTTGGTCTCCCAGAACATCTTACACATCCAAGGGCTGTCCAACAACTGCAATTTAAAGCCAAGGCTCCCATATTGATTGCTGTTTTCTCCTTGCTCAGTTAAGTTTCACTTCCCACCCAGAGGTGTAGTTTCCCATCCTGCATTGACAGTGGTAAAGAGTGAACTCTCAGAGCCCGCCTTGTGATCTGAACTTTAGTCCACCTTCCTCAGCTGGGTCTCAGTCCCTGCTGGAAGCACTACTGGAAAGTCTACATAAATAATAGCAGCACCAGAACTGTGTTCCTATTGCCATTTCATGGTTAGAAAAATTGAGATAAATGATTTGTGCAAAGTGCATGGTGCAAGACATGGCTAAACACTGCACATTGTCAGGCGTGTACTCTTGAACACATGCCAATTCCCACTCTGTATCTGCCACCCTAGACCATGTCGCTTTTCTGGTCAAGCATGTTACAGAATGTGCTTTTATGCAGCATCTTTCATCTGAATGGGTTCCAGCCTTAAAAGGAACTTTAAGTGGTTTTACATAAGGCATTACATAGGATTAGAGAATGTGATCTGTTTGCATTGTAGTCTTAAGAACAGCCAAGGTTATTTTAATGAGACATTGAGATTTGTCTGGTAACGGTGAATGCAAAACTAGAAATTTCTAAGTTAGCAATATAATAAAGGTGGGTTTAAAAGCAGTGGAATGTGCCATATGTGTGAATACATGTTCATTGTCAAGTAAGAACCTCTGAGCTGTGAGCCAACATCATGGAGAAAAGAATACTTCAGCCCTAGTTTTTATCAGACTGCTAAAATGTCTTTAATTTCACATATTCTAACAATCTCATATGGAAGATATTAGAAATATTTTGTGGGATTGTTTCATGTTTGTGGTTTGTTCGCATAGGAAAATAGATCAGCTGCACGGCAGCACTGAGGCTGAAGACTTGTGAATCAACTCGAGGGCCTGCAGCTTTTCCCACTTATCGATTCCTGCAATACACTGCATTTTACGTCAGACTTTGTTGAGGAAACAAAGTACGCTCTCAAGAAATGCTGCAGCATCTTCCCTATGATTTGAGATGTAGATTTTTTCCTAAGTTTGTGGTTTGGGCTTTTCAGGCTGTTGTTTCTCCCCAGTGAAAACACACTCTGTTGCTACACCCTGTCTCTCCATGCCCACGAGCGAGGAGCCTGCAGAGGAGCTATTTCCAGGCTCTCCGTGGGCAGCTCTCTGCCACTGAGTCCAATTCTGCCTGTGACAGGCAGGATGCTGAACCTACCAAAGCTTCTTGGGGTCACCTCAGCAGCTATTAGTGCTGTTAATGCTGCTTTACCTGCCTGCTGAGCTCTGCTAGTGGGACCTGGAAGAAGAGGGGTAAGGCAAGATTCACAGGGTTCCAAATGGTGTCTCACTGCTTGAGCAGCCCTTTGGGGCAGCTGGGGTGACAGTTGCTGTGAACACATGATAGCAAATACAGAAGATGCCTGGAAGAAACTAAAGATCTTTGGTAAAGGAGCTCTGAAAGGAGCATACTATCTCTGTCCCAAGAGCAGAAAGAGGGAGAGGTATTGGCAAGGTAGATACAATGAATACAGCTGAGGGAGCATCTTTGGGCAAAAGAAGGAGGAGGAGATGGTGTCCAGGCATGTTAGATGCCTCTTGATGTCTGGTGTGGGAATTCACTTGCTCAAGAAAGCATCGATATCTTATAAACTGAGGATCTCCCCAGGGGTTGTTGCTGAGATGCCCTGGAAAGACAGAAAAGACACTAAGGGAGAGCAAAGACTTTTCAGGCTCTCAGGAGATTCATATTCCTTGCAGGCCAGGACAGTTAAATCAGACATAGCTCAGACCCTCACACCAGTCTTAACCAAGGCCCTTGTACAAGGTTTTGTTTTTCTTGGAAGGAACAGGAGCGCTAGTGGCTATACATTATTTTGTGTCCCCCTGTTTACATAGATGTATCTCAGGAGACTTTGCAGCTGATTGTGCTGTTTGCATTCAAAGGAAGGAAACCAGCTGGATGCCCTTCCTTTCCACTTGCATGCACGGGAGGGCAGAGGTTAAGTGGGCAGCTCCGCTGACAGCAACTGCTCAGCACAAGGATGAAAGAAAATGCGACCATTCCATTAAAAGCAGCATTAACAAGAGGACTTGAGAGCACAGCCTGGAAACCTGGCTGCTCCCCTGTTTCCAGGTGCACAAACATGGCTGGAACATATTGTGGGTAGCTTGCTGAATCATGCAGGCAGGTGGGTTCAGTTGTTTCTGCCAACATGCAAAAGGAACTTGAACCCTTTCCCTGGATGAGGTGTATCTTCAGGGGGAAATCCTAGAAAAAAACTTGGCACATACAGATTTTGGCTTGGACTTACTAAAGCCTTGTTGCAAAAAACGAGACTGGCAAGGTTGTTTTGAATATTGTGCCCATCTGCCTGTCAGTGCAGGAGAGAAAGAACAAATTAAAAACAATATTGGAAATAGATGGGAAGTTGAGCTTAGAAGAGATCTTACTGACCTCTAAAGAGAAGTAAGAGAAAGGAAGAAAAGTCTCAGAAGGCTGTAGTTCGTTGTGTAATGCTGGTATACCTGTGTCTGTGACTGAAAGGAATAACCTGGTGCTGCGAAGCAGTGAGGTTCCAGATACAGCATCAAAACACATACAGATGGGTCTGCCGTATTATCTGAAACCACAGCTGAGACTGTGATATTTTATTAAAATCCAGCAAAACCTTGCAAGAGCCCTGAGGATGCTGCTTGGGGCGAGGAACCTACTGGAAACCAGCCTGACAGTCTAACTCAGATGATGGGGTTAAAGTTTTAGGCTGGTGGCTCTTTATCTACATGGCTTCTTGTATTCTTAAGTAGCTCCTTCAGTTTGCAGAGCATCTTCCAGAAGGAAGGGCCTTTGTACAGACTGATTAAACATGTAATTTAATTAATCACTAAATTCTGCCTCCTCTATGAGTGAAATAGGATGGCTCTGTTACAGCAATAGCGTGCAATCATGTTTACAGGAGAAGCAAAGATAATTCCTTTGGCTGCAAACCCCATGTAAATGTAGGCGATCATAACACTATTCAAAGTGAGAAGTAGGAACAGCCGGAATAGAAGGATTTCCTCAGCAACAAAGATCAGCTTTGCTTAAAAATATTTCAGTAAGGAAAAAACAGAAAGATGCTAGGACAGCTTCAGCTTTCAAGAAGAGTGGGGAAAAAGCTGATTCTGTTTTCTTACTTTTTGGTATTTGCTAGGAATTGTGGCCTCTTCACCCATGAATAAGGATAGAGAAATTAAAACAATGACAAATCACCACCACAGAATGCAACTGCTTGGGAGAGGTCCATGTAGTGCTCTTCAAGTACAGTTTAGATCTATAATCCTTTTACTTTTCCATGCAGTTATACATAAGCAGTGAAAAAGAGAAGGCAGAAGTGATAATAATAACTGCAGGAAAGAAGCAAACATCCAAGAACCTTGTATAATCACTATACGATCAGCTGTCACTCGGGGTAAGACTTGTCTGTGTCATGGCAAAGAAAACTTGTGTACACAGCATGGTTTCCCTCAGTGGCAAGTCCTGGCGAGTACTTGGTGGCACCTGAGAAACAGCAGAGATTTTGTAGCACCTCTTTCCCACTTCTTACATAAATATTGCACAAGGCAGCTGGTTTCTGTTTGTGAAGGGCTGGAGATATCAAAAGCAACTGTGAATGCTGCCTGGGTAAGTGGGCCAGTCGAATCAAGGTAAAGTATGAAACTGCCCTGCACACTGTGTGAGCAGTACACATAATGGATTTAAACCCAAGTTCTCTCCTAATTCTGGGGCCTTTTCAGCACTGTATCTCCTGGCACATCAGCCTGGGTGATCCCCTGCCTGCAGTTTATCTCTGCAGAGTATTACTTTTCCTCAGAAATCTTTCCATTGCATGCCTGTTCAGCATGTCTGCTGTGAAATAGCTCTTTGTGATCTGACAACTTGGGCACCAAGACTGTAAAGATACTTCCTAGGAAGTGCTGTTTACAACTGTAAAAAGAAAAGAAGGATCTATCGGTGGATTGAAGGGATGGATGGTGGGTGCAAATGAGCAAATGCTGAGTCACCCCCCAGAAGAAAAAATCATCTGCAAAACCCCCTGACTAAGGATCAGAGGAAATAATGCAGGAAAAGGCCTCAGGAATTCATGCAATCAATCCCCCCAGCACAGCACAGGATCAAACCTCTCTGCTCTGCTTTCATTTTGATACCACGTGCCATAATGGAAAGAGAAAGGGAAAAAATGCCAGTAAATGGGGAGTACAAGCTTGACCTAAGCAGCAATTCTCAAAGGAAAAGAAGAATACAAGGAATACAGGACCTAAGCCCATCTCAGTTTAATGAGACTTTCAAATGAACATATCTTCTTTTCCACCTTCTTTCTTTTACCCCCCTCTCCATTTCCCAGCTGCTTTTCTTTTAATCTCCTCTTTCAACCTATTTGAGCCCCTCCAACATTATCCAGTGTAAGAAATAGCCCCTCTCACAATACTGGTTGCTTCTCTGCCACTTCCAAGAAGCAGCAGGCACATGCAATTGCAAGGATTATTTATAAAAATCATAAGGGAGCTTCTGCAGAGGCCATGAGCGGCTGAGCTCCTCACAGTCACAGTGCCCAGCAGCTGCGGGTAGGAGGATTCAGCTGCCTGCCACGTGAGCCAGCACTTCAGTGAGCTGAAATTATATGTTTTGCTCTGATGCTGTAAACACAGGGAGGAAGCCAACAGGAGGCAGTCGCCGAGTATTGGAAAAGGCGCTTACAAATTAAGTACCAGCACATCAATGGAAGCGCAACAACACATGGCTGTAGCACGGATGAGCTGCCTGGAAGAGAAAATTGATTCACTTGTGAACATTCTTCCCACTTTCAGAAATGAAGAGTGGATCCTACTTGTTCCTGTGCATCCAGCAACACTGGATGGCCACAGCTTTCCCTGACTTGCAGGTCAGAAGTGCAGAAATGAGCAGCACTCTCCCAGAATCTCTTGCAGTCTTAGGCTCAGTTCCCTCTCATCCTTTCAGATTTTGGTCCACAGAATCCTCTGGTGACTGTCACATTTCCAGTTTAATCCGATGTTCCTTGAGCACTGTGCTCTGCCTCTTCCAAAGAGCAGCACAGGGCTGTGGCTTGAGAGACAGGTCAACTCTAGCACCTGGTTGGCATCAAAAGTGTGGGCAAGCATGAGCTGAGGACAAGTGTGTTTACCCATGTGCTGGCCTGCACAGTGTGTGTGGGAGCGGGTGAGCTTTCTGTGGCTGGCATTGAAGAGGGCTTCAACACTTTTCCTGGGTTTGCACAATAAACACAGGCCTGGGAGGCTGCAGCTGGCAAGAAAGCACTGGAAGACAAGGAAAAATAAATAAGAATGTGCTCCTTGCATTCCTCCAGGTGGGAAGTTTTGGTTGAGGGTACAAGGGGCACGTTGAGTCAGCCAGCATGCGCAGCCTGTATCACTGCTCCCCTGCCCAAATTTTGCACCTGGGCATTTCTGTGTGCTTGGGCTGAGTTATGGTATTACATGGCAGAGTGCTTCATCAATCCCAAATATGAGGGAACAAGTGCTTGCTGTTAAAGAGGGAAATCTGGAGGGAAGGTGCATGTTATCAATCACACTGCAGCTAGATCTTCCCCAGGGGTGCCCAAGCCTGGGTCCTCAAGCTGCATCTTTTGTGCAGCATCCGCACATAACACAGCATGTATCTCCTGCTGTCCATGGATGCTGCTGGCACAGGCAAGAATAGGGGGAGCTGGAGCTGACTTACTCCCATGCCATGGCAGGATCCCACTGGCTATTTCTCAGCCCATGTGTCCCTGTGTGCTCACTGCACACTGTAGGTAGGGTTCATGACGTGTTTGAGCTATGTATGCACAAGCTGTTGTGTGTAGCTTTCATTTGGGTTGTGTGTCCCACCTGGGCACTGTGTGTTAGTGAGCCTAGCTGGGTGGGTATTTGTGCAAGTGTCCATCCTGGAGGGTATGAATGTGTGTCAGCCCCATCCCAGTTCACCACACATAGGGCAGGCCAACTGAGGAGCTATATGTCCAGTGCCTCTCTATGGGTGGGTGCCCATGGTGGTGTCCCAGATGGGGATGCTTCCGGTGGTGGGGATGCCTGAATGTGCTTAGTGTTCCCAGGTGTGGATGCCCCCGACGTGGGTACCTCTTTCCCCAAGCCCAGTGCTCTGCTAAGACTGACCTGGGTGTGGGTGCACCCTGGCTGTGCTGGGTCCCCCAGCCATGCCCAAGAGGGTGCTGGGTGTGAGGGTCTCAGGGTGTGGCTGCCCAGGGAGCTGGCTGTCCCTAGTTTCCATGCCTGGTGCACGAGTGGGTGCCCGAGCGCGGATGCCCGTGGGCGGGTGCGGCTTGGGCGGATGCCCCAGGGGCCGCCGTGCCGTGCCGTGCCGTGCCACGCCGTAGCGGCGGGCGGGGATGCTGCTGCCGGCTCCCC
>JAOEHX010017749.1:0-12074 GCA_025448015.1 Bolborhynchus lineola
GATGCTGGGGAGGGACTTTTCATTAGGGACTGTAGTGATAGGACAAGGGGTAACAGGTTCAAACTTAAACAGGGGAATTTAGGTTGGATATGAGGAAGAAATTCTTTACTGTGAGGGTGATGAGGCACTGGCATGGATTGCCCAAAGAAGCTGTGAATGCTCCATCGCTGGTGGTGTTCAAGGCCAGGTTGGACATAGACTTGAGTGATATGGTTTAGTGTGAGGTGTCCCTGACCATGGCAGGGGGGTTGTAACTAGATGATCTTAAGATCCTTTCCAACCCTAACTATTCTATGATTCTATGATTCTGTGAATGGCACTGTGATTTATCACAAAAAATCTTCTTTGGGGATTTTGACATTATTATTTACCACGACCAGAAGTGTTAATGCTGAAGCATATAAACATCAGAGTGAAGAAAGGCCACCCAACACAGATCAGGCTGCTGGATAAAGGGATGCACCAATCTTCCCATCATCTCTCCCCACCTCAGCTCCTGTGACCATGCAAACACAGCATGGAGCACAGGCAGCTGAAGGGACCAGGCTAAAGGACACCCCTCCCTGCCAGTCTTTCCTTAACGATGAGCAGCAACAGGAATGAGTTAATGGAAACTCAACTGAATGAGGGGTTTGCTGTTTCTTCACATGCTCTGTAGCTGTAAAAAGATGGTAGTAATATTTGGGTGTCCACTAGATCTATTAGATCCTGATTTAATGGGCGTTTGTGAGCACACTAAGAATGAAATGAAAAAAGGAAGGGTTTAGAACAAATACTGGCTTAGGAACCTTTCTCTCACACATATACAATACATAAATCTGTCTAGTAAAGTGAGAACCGCATAGATTAAAAGGCTTGTTCAGTCCTGGTCTGGATGAAGCACAGTAGACCACGGAAGCCACAGCTTTTCCTCTCTTCCTGACAAGCAGTTTTCCCTGCTCACAGTGATTGAGAATGCTGCTCCAAAGATCATTTCCCAACCTCACTGTTTTTGATCATGTTACAGCTCTCTGTCTTTGCCTCATCAAACATAAGCTAACAGGCTTCGTTTCGCAGCCCACTCTTGTCTTGGAGTCAATACTGAGAGCTTGACTCCCTCTTAATCCATTTGTGTTGGATTTTTACATTTGTAAGCAACCACATCCGTGTGACTCCTCACTTTGGGAAGAGTTTGTTGCAAACATCCACAAAGTCAGCCATTTTTCAGACTTTTTCTTAAAACTCCTTTGTCCTTATGCTCAGGAAAGAAATCAGTAAGAGTACTGATGGGTTGAGACCTCTGCTCGTCTAGCTGACAGATCCTTGCCTCTGCTTGTATTCCTTCTGCAATGGCTTTCTCCCACTGTTCTTAAGACTTCATGCCACCATCTTCCTTGGTGGCAAAGCCAAACAAGGGTGCTCCTGCTTCTCCCCAGACTTAAGCAGAAATGAGCTCAAGATCAGACAAATTATTTACTGCATCCAACTTGTAGTAGCTTCCCAGGTGAAGGTGCCTACAACTCCCTGCAAGCCAGATCTCTTTCAGGTAGCCCTATTTGTAGTTCCCAAAATGTAATTAATTTCCTTGGTAGTACGATAGCATTTAAAGGACATTTGAGACACTAATGCGGAGGGAAACCCTACTCAAAACTGTAGAATGAAGAGCTGTAGAATAAACTGTAGATATTGCATCAACTTTCCCCACTCTTCAACAACCTAAGAGAGAGAGAGAGAAAAAAAAAATAAGAGAGGGGAAGAAAAAGGAAAGAAGAATGGAGAGAGAGGGAGGTAAAGAAAGAAAATGAGAAATGTAAGTATCTTGCATGTATCTTAACTACAGGAAAGCATCTGGCTCATGTCTGTAACAGAGAGAATAAGGATCGCATTCCCAGAGACACATAAATGTCCCTTAAGACAGAAACTATGATTCATTTTGCTGTCCTAAAAGGAAAGGTATCATTTGGCCTCCCTGCCAGCAAAGTAGACAAAATCTATTGCAGACATGTATGAAGCAAAAGAGTTTTCTGCTGTGGTTTTATTTTGCTGCCAGTTACCAGAGCATGCATGGACCAGGCCCCCTGAGCAGCCCAGCAGCATGGTTGCAGCAGACACCTGGAGTGGGATCAGCATCACATGCCAAGGATGAGGTTTGGACTGTCATACGGAGGAGGAATTGCAAAAACATTTAACACTGTAATCTTAGTCCTACTGCTGGGGAAGTCTGACACAGATACCTACCTTTGCAGGAGCATGTCTCCAGTTTAAAAAGTGGCAAAGGATACCAAACGCAGCATAATGGAGCAAAATGGGAATGACAATCAGTGCAAAATATAAGGGCAATTAGCACTTACACATTTTAGCTTTTCTCTAGTTAACTCACAGAGCTGTAGTAGCTTTTAGAGGTATTTAACTTGTTTCTGCATATGCATTCTTTTAGTTACAATATATGCTCTTTATAAGCATGCATGAGCAGTTAACTTACAAAATTCATGCATCCTTGTGTCTCTTGTATATAAAAAGTGGTTTGGAAATGAACTAAGCTTTCCTCCTTTGAGCGTAAGGCAATAACTAACTGAAGGCAATTATTAAGAATTCTCCTTTACTGGCAAACTATTCTCTTAATGTCTTCCTTGAGGTTATTGTTTTCCAGAGGGGGTTCTTTTGCTGCCTTCTGGAGCATCTGGAGGAGGTAAGTCCTGGAGCCAGATTTCAGCCTGGGGAGTAGCATAATCCAGGAAAGCGGCTCCTCTGTTCTTCAGATAATTGTACAAACTTCAGGGGTTTGTCTACATTCTTCTCTGCTACAGCTAGGTGTACAGTCAGGGATTTTTGTCATGCTTCCCTGGCATGGTACCACAGCATTTTTGCATTTTGAAATCAGTCTCGTTTCCCTGGTGCTGTTCCATCCGCAGTTGCTGGCATCCATGAGCACATGTGATACAACGAAGAAGATATTTTCAAGGACATTTGGTTGTCTTCCCCTAACTGCACTCTCCCAATTGTAAAACCTTCCTTTTCCCTCCTGGCACTGCAGTGCTTTCATAATACAGAAGGAAAACAGTGATATAAAAGTGTCGTTTCATTCCAGCATTTTCTCTGCACTGCGTGCTGTGACCAGCCAGCTCAGAAGCCCAAATGTTGAGTTTTTCCATTATAAGTAAGCTCCGAGATCACCCTGAACTGCTGCAGGAGGGACTGAGCAGGAGGAAGGGCATAATTTCAAATGGAACTGAAATCCTTCAGTTAGGTTAGAGGGGTGTTTTCTCAAGGAATTTTGGGGAAGGTTATCTTGTTGGCACAATAACTAAGAAATGAAACAGATCACCAAAAAAAATCTTGGGGCTTTTTATTTTTTTTTTCCCCCAATGCCCATCAAAGCAATGTTTTCCTTATGAATCAACTCATTTTTTATTATTAAAAGTGGTTTGATCTATGGAACATGTAGGCCTGGGGCAATACAGAGTTATGTGAAAGTTGATATTAGAAAGTAAGCGAAAAGAGAGAATTAAAAGCAAGATGAGGGAAGTAGATAGGACGCCAACTGCTTATGTGGTGTGCCCGATGGAAGCCAATGGCTCTTTCAACACACATCTAAAGCACTTTTGTTGGATTTTAGAATGAAATCAAACAAGTCACATTTTGTTTTGGGGGAGGCACACTGAATTCACTGTCTCCATCATACCAGCAGAACTAATCACAATTAAAACTTAAACTAGAGAAAGGGTCTTATATTAATTCCTGAAGAAACGAGTTGCAGTATTCCCATCTGAAAATTGTGGTACCCACGTCTATAGTTACGCTTCTGTTGCACAGAAACACAAAGCATGAAAGGTGCTTCCTCCTTCTCTCCTGCAGATCTTCCACAGCAGCCTGCCTAGCAGATTCACAGCTATCACCCAGCGTTTTTGCCATGCCGTTATGTCCATGCAGAGAGCTGCGTTCAGGTATCGCCTTCCATAAAAGCGCACCATGAGGAGGGTAATACCATGAATCAGTAGTGCTGTCTGGGAAAGGGCTTGCAATAAAATACGACATGAGGGTGCAGACCTCACGTAAGCAGAGGTTTTACTGCGGGTAGCACTGAGGGACACAGAGGGCCGCCGTCCCTGCAGCTGCCGTCCCTGCGGCCGCTGTTCCGCTGCCGCCCAGCACAGGCCGATCTGTCTGCTACCCTGGGCTGCCCTCTGAAGGCTGAAGTTAAATCCACAGCGCTGCTCAGCCTCCTGAGCAAATTGGAGAGGAGTCCCGAGTTTTGCTGTTGGGGAACACGGGGAATAGAAAAGAGCCGACTTTGTGAAGGTTATCGAACAACGAGAAGACACCACGAAGGAGGCTGAGGATGGAGAGAGGGGCAGCTGTTCCCTGTCCTTCATCAACAAAAATCTCACAGCACTTAAGGCAACTGAAACAACAAATACAGTTTGTCCAATACATGATTAAAAAACCCCAAAAACCCCTAAACAACAGAAAACCAAACCACAAGTAGGAACTGGGAAAATCAGGAGTACTTTAAGGCAAATGTTTGCATTGACTGTATTAAGAA
Source organism: Bolborhynchus lineola (assembly GCA_025448015.1). Taxonomy (NCBI): domain Eukaryota; kingdom Metazoa; phylum Chordata; class Aves; order Psittaciformes; family Psittacidae; genus Bolborhynchus; species Bolborhynchus lineola. The sequence continues at coordinate 4,523 of JAOEHX010017749.1, forward strand.
GTTATGCTTTTCGTCTGCTTGAGGCTAAGAACAGCTTGACACTTTATAAAAGAACTATGACCTGCATTGCCCTAACTGTCCTTAAGTATGACTGCACTGCAGAGAACCATGAAATGTCCACCTTGAAACAGTTACAGACATCTTTGTCTCCTTCTGTCTGAACCTGTTCAGATAGATATTGCGCAGACTAATCGTGCTTACTCATTCTGCTCATTCATATTTTTCTTCATTCACTTTTCTCTTTATTCTCATTTGTAATAATAAAGAATTTAAACAACAGACAGTTTGCCCATCTCAGCGATGAAAAACAAAAGCACATATGTTTCACTAGGTATTACGCAGACTTATTCCCAGCCTACATTGCTAGCTAGCTATTCTGCACTATTAGAAATGTGATTGAAACCATTAGCTCAACTTTAATGAACTCCATGTGCATTTCAGTTTTTTCTTCTAGAAAAAACGTCTATCATATAATTCTACGCACACATAATTGAGATAAATCCCAATCTGGGCCATTTCTCAAATGTTTGGCTTTAAAGAATCCTTTTTAAAAAGACATTTGTGAAAAATAAACACAATTACATATACATGATTGGTTCTCCTTATTGCTTCCACTAAGAATTAGGAAATGTATGTGCATGTGTGTTCATTTATACAATGATGCTCACAGCTACGTGAATTATGGTTTCTTATAGCCATGAGTGTACTCTGAACCAAACTGCTCTCTTAGCCTGAATTCATAAGGAACAGGAGCTACTCCAGTAACTTCTGAACCCTTTGGTCTATTTGAGCTAAGTTTGATAAAGGTAGTAGAGACCTTAAAGGTAGCGAGACTCCCGCTGGTGTAAGAAAATAGATGGCAGGCTGAAATGAAATCTCATCAATGTCCACACCCTGGGTATGCTGCAGCTTGACTTTGCTCCTTATTAGACTTCAGAGAATCCACAAAGGAGCCCAAACATTGGGTTAGGGACCCATTCCTATTAGAAAACCTGATCTGAGTTTTGTGAACTCTCTTCTTTTGTATTAAAATGAATGATCAGATACCTTCTTCAGTGATGTGCTCTGTAACAGTAATTTCTTCCTCCATTTATTTATCTGCCAAAACAAGATTTCTACTGTTTACTTGTACCTCTTTTGCTCAGTGTGTAGAATTAAGCTAGTGCTTCTGTCTCTGCACCATGAAAATGAAACTGAAGTGAACAATAAGTCCTTTTGACACTTCTGCTGTTTGACACAGGAACTGGACCACAGCCCAGCAGTGTCTCTATTCTGCTTAAGTACCAGACAATACAAGGACATAGGTATAAATGCCGCTGTTTTCTGAACCTGATTGGGAGGGGGGAGGAACTTTAGAAAAGTCTTAAAGTCTTCTGGTTTGCAAAAATCTCCTACTAGTGTTTGCCCATGTGGATGCTCTTTTACTTCCTCTGCAGTCCCGACAGCTCTATTAGCAGCCCACACTACACTAAAACAAACTGAAATAAGTTTTATCTCTAATTTCAGATGAAGGATCTAGCTACTCACTGGTTTATACTACTGGTGAGCTAAACCCTCTTGTTTTCACCCCAAAAAAAACACCTGCAGAGATGGACAAGAGCCTGTGATGGTCTCTGGGGCTGACAGGTCCTTCCCCACCTGGATCAAAAGGCAGAAGATACTTGCTCAGAGCAGCAGCATTACAGCTGGCACGTAGGTAACATGAAATAGGATCCTCCATGTTGTCTGCCCACTGTTATCTTGTGCACCTGTCTGGAATACTAACATTCCTAGCCCCAGAAGCATGTCATAAATAACAGAGTTTAATTCAGTTACAAGGCATGGAGTCTACATGATGACATGAAGTTAAAGGGAAGACTCATGGAGTATGGATCTTGATCTGAATGCCTAAATGCAGCAAGCTTGAACTTCTGTTATTTTTCAGTAGGATATTCTTTTTCCCAATCTCCATTACAGAGAAGAATAACTATTTGCAAAAGGAAATTATCTGGAGACAGCAGTCTTTACTAACAGCAGAGAGGGGAAAAATGCCTCTGTCTCAGTGGCCTACAGGTATCATCTTTACCATGTGAGAGTAAAGATGAGTTCAGCTGCATATAAAGTTTCTCTCCTAGCTAGTGTATAACATTTAGAAAGCAGCACTATGGTCAAAACTATGCACTTATCAGCTGGGCACCTTAAATTAGAGGACTTCAAAAAATATTTAACCAGCAGAAGAGAATCTGACCAAAAACTGTTATAAATCTGTATTTAATCCATTTTTTTAAATTACTAGGTCCTGAATTACAGTAACACCAACAGAGATGGGGCCCAGATGCCAGGCACTATATGAACACCTAATAAGAAACTGGGTTTGCTCTAAGTCACTTCCATCCCAATCCTGCAAATATTTAGGACTGTGTTTAACTTTACTACTGTCAGTATTAATGGAGCTGCTCAGAGAACTAAAGGTAAAGAGATGACACCAACAAGAGCCAGAGTTTTTGAGACTGAAGTGTTTAGATGTCTAAATCCCAGTGGTTTCAAAATGTTAATTTGGATCTAACCTTATGCTATTTACTGACATTTACACAGCAGATCTTAAAACAGACCCAAGACAAGTGCACACATTCACATTATTTGTCTTCCAGACCAGTGCAAGGAAGTCTGTGACACCCTTCTTGAATGTCTTCTCATTAACTTACAATACATTATCTCGATATTTGGGTGCTGTGCTTTGCAGCTTCTCAGGGCACGGTGTAGTAATGTCCCTAGTACCAGCTATTCGCTCTCTGTGCCCTGAGAGCTGCTGGCTTCCCTGAGGAAATCCATTAGTTGCACTGAGGCATCAGTCTGGGGAGGGGGTCTCCCTTGCTACAGTCACTGTCTGAACCCTAAATGCTATATAGGGTTCAGGCAATGAATAGTATTTTAAAGTTCACTATGGATTAAGAGAGTAGAGAGGTTTCTTTCTCTTCTTTTCCCATTCCACGCCCTCCCTTCTGGTGAGGCTGCAGGCTGAAGTCCCCTTTCCCCACCGCCTTCTCCGCTCTTTTGCTCCCTCCCTTCTCTCACTTTTTAAAAATACAGTTTTCTTTTAAGTCCTCTACAGTTACAGTGTTTCGGCCATCAAAGTCCCCTCTCAGCCATTTTCATTTACCTTGTGACTCTGACCCTTTGTAAGGCTGAGGATTTTCAGAGTAAACCGATCCCCAAGGTCCCCAAGGATGTTATTCTCATTTATTCACTCAGCCCTTTGAATGGAGCAGCCTGATGTTGGCAGCGGTTCAGCAGCCTTGCATTCAGAGAGCACACAATCCTTTTTCTTTCAGGGACCTTTCAAAATAAGGCCCGAGGTTTTCTGAGGAGCTTGAAGGGCTGTCAGTCATGCAGCAAGTTACGTTCCACTCCTGGCCACCACTGAAAGCGATGAGCAGAGGAGGGGTAAGAGCAAGGAGCAAGGTGATCTCTTGGGGCCATGCCTTCTTCACCAGAGTGGCATGCTCTGGGGACATCCATGTCCAGCACCACCAATCTCCCCCCAGTATTGAGAGGATGACAAGCCCCAGGACAGGCACAGAGCACAGCTCCTATGATAACAGCTGTGCAATGGACACCCCCTTTCTTCAAGTCGGTAGTGGGCTGAGAGAGCACCTATAGTAAGTACCACCTGTGTGTCTACCAGCAGTCATTACCTCTGACAGCTGGCCCTCCTCTGCAGGAGGGAAAAGGCCCCTCCTTTGTGTTTTCATTGCAAAATGTTTGGGAACAGTCCCCTGGGACTGATAAGACAGAGACATGTCTGTGAGTGTCCCAGAGTGAGGGAAGGCTGTAGGGAAAGGCTCATGGTTATGTAGCACTGTACCTGCCAACTGGTGTGTCACAAAAGGCTAAAATTACCAGCCAGTCAATTATCTGATTAAAGAGAGCCTTTCATTTGAGATTAAAAAAAAGAAGAAGAAAAAGAAAAAGGAAAGAGAAAGAAAACCCTGGCTGAAAGAAGTACCTCTACTGGGTTACCAAACTTACCAGGCATTGTGTTCTTTACTTACTTTTGGCAGTGATAAACAGCAAAGTTAAAAAAAAAAAAAAAAAAAGGATTAAAAAATGTGCAGAGAATAAACATTTTGCGTTAATCACCCAGTTTTTTACATTTCTTTTCTTTGACACACCACGATCTCATTTATCTCCCTTTTCACCAAAAAGCTGTATTTTTTTAAAAGAAGGGACAGCTGCCCATTTTGCATATTTTCATTTTTGTTCAACTGATTAAATAAGGAACCTTCTCCAGGAAAGCTGTTCAGGTTTCATTAGTTTACAGTTGTCTTGGAATCCCTTTGAATTACAGACAGCATAAATTATCATTCTGTCAACTAACATCAGAAATACCTCTTTAAGGCTCCTGGACTCAACAATGGCTGCTAAAATTTGGGAATAAATGTATGATGTGCTGGGCCCTCACTAGCTGGTTAATGACCTGCTGCAGTAGTTATAGGGCCCAAGACGAAGCTGAGGAAGATTAACTAATCTGGCCAGTCACTAGTGCGTTGGCTCTGAGTGCTGAGCAGCGTGGAGTGCATAATTGTAAACTTTATTGTCTGACCTCTGCTGAATTAGGAGCTGGGGTTTTCAGGGGGTTTAATGTTTTATTAATAACATTTCCAGTGTTTATCCTTTCCTGTTTGAGTAACTGAAAAGGCAATTTCCAAACACAGAAGTCAGCAAAGCTGCGTTTCTTTCAAAAAATGCCATGTTCTCTACCCACAAGTAAAACAAACTTGGTTCAAGCTGCAAATTATTCCCACATTACAACAGACAAAATTGGGGCCAAATGTAGTTCTTCATCTACATCTGTCCCCATGGTCCATCCTTCACTTGCTAGTCACTGAGCTACAGATGAAGTCCTTCACAGAGTGTTACTTCTGCAAGCCCCTAGCTCCAAAAACCCACAAAGTTCAATAAAATCTGAAACTTTTCTGGTCTCACCCGTCTCTGTTGTGCTTGATTTCCTATCCAGGCAATGTGAAAGGGTAACAGGAAGGGAGAGTGTTCATACAAGATTGGCATGGGTAAGAAAAAAAATAGGCATGTTATTGTAGTTACAGTGCAGCTAAAATGAACTCCCTTTTAACACATCCTAAATCCTTTCACTTCTATGCAACTGTTTACTCTGCTACCCAACCAAGGACATACAGACAGTATCTCTGAAGTATGAAATATTTTTATAATGAAACACTCATCTTCTGGATTTCTTCACATGCAGAGGGAAAAAGTATGTCTGATGTTAAGCATATTTTCCTAGCTGGTTTCTACTTTGGACAGAGGAAAAGAATTGGCAGAAAATATATTACCTTTTTGGTGTTTTTCAAATTGCTATAAAGCAATTCAGCCAGACTGAATGAGATCAGGAAATCCTGTCTCCTGTTTTTCCCATGGTACTGACCAGTACCAGCTTGGGTGGGCATCTGTGGGGTGGCCCACCTAAGGGAGAAATTTAATTTGGTTCCCTGAGTTTGACTGCACAGATGAAACTATATATAGACCTTCCAAAGCTCTTTCATTGGAATTTTCTTTTTAAAATGGATGTTCCCTTTGACTCTAGAAATCTTGTTTATTTCTTTGAATTTGTCTAAACTCTTTATCTTATGTTACAAAATTTCACAATCTCCAAGAAACATTAAAGTTAACTAAATTCACAGTGGAGTGAGAGCCTGTAACTCACATTTAGCTGCCTCCTCATGCTAGAAGGATGAGGCTCAATTTTTAAACTCTTTGGTGCTTGCACTGCTACTGGCAGACACAAGCACTGCCCTTTGTCCCTAGAGCACAATGTCATCTTGATGTTCCCTGCAGCCCATAGACAAACTGCAAGGAGATACACCCATTGGTACATATGTAACAGCTGGACCGCTCTCCTGGCATATAGAGAGCCTGGCTTCAAATCCAGTCTCCAGAAACCAAGATCTCATTTGCCTCCACCATGATGTTCTTTTGTGAAAGGGTTGTCCGTCTGCTGGATCTCCATTCTTGCTATGAGAAAGGAGGTCTTTTGGTGCTAATTACACAAGAAGGTTCCTTTCCATGAAACTGAGTGGAGAAATGCATTTAGATCCCAAGAGCCCCTGCTTGACATTTCTGGCTTGTTAGCCTAAGTGGTTTTCTACTCCAAATGCAGATCTTGGTGAGGTTTATTCTTTACTGCTTTATTCTGTCTCTGTGCTGAGCCTTAAAGTGGACTTTAAGGCTTACTATTGCCAAGGTGCTTGAATGCTGCTGTGCAGGACAAGAGGAACTTGACAGAATACCATCCTGTAGCTGGGTAAGCCTGAAAATATCTCCACTACTAGCAGCAGTATGAAGTATTATAATAATGCTACCTAGAGAAAACTTAAGAAATTGCAGGGTTGGTTTTTTTTTTTCTTAACCTACCCAGAATACTATATTTGGGGTCAGAAGTGCTCCTATGGATGCTACTAACCCATCTCATCTCTTCTAACCTTGAAAATGGTACCCTGCCCATCTAATTTTCACAGCTTGCTCTGTGTTAAGAAATGTCTGTCAGAGAGATGCCATTTCATATTATGGCATTCATCACTGATGTTTGCCTAAAGCATAAGGCTGTCTTGTTATTGAACAGACACAGACATGCTTTTCAAGTTCTTGAACCAGAGTTTGGGAAGCATTACCCTGTTGTGTAATGAGCAGAGTGAGTTGCAGGGGTTTAAGATCTTGGGCTGTTTAAGGGGTGTTTGCATGGTGGAGACAAAGGAAAGGAGGGAGAATGTGGGAGGATCACAGCCACACTGGGGAGAGGTGAAACATGTCATTCTCTGCTTCTGCTGGGAAAACAACAGAAACTCTAGGGGAGTGGGAAAGTGTGTGAGCCTTCAGAAGAGCAACCAGAGGGAGCTGAGGAAGTGGGAAGAGCTGCATGCAATAGAGATAGGGAATGGGAGCAAAGAGTTAGCTACATAATCTGACAGTCAGAAATGTGCTATGGGTAGGGGCCAGCTCTAGGTAAGATGGAAAGAAAGTGGTGGTTATAAGCAGGGTAGTGGGCAGCACCAGCACATCCTTCACCTTCTCACCCCTCACACCCACAGCTAGAGAGAGGCAGGGTAATGTTACCTGGGGACTCAGAGTCACATATTTATCTCACAAGCAGAAAACGGAGCTGAGACAGCAAAAAGACACCCTCCCTTTCTGGGTCATTTCTACATTAAGACCTGCTCTTCCTCTGCCTCATCGTGATTTTTTTTTCCTAGTCTGCCCCTTTAAAATTATTCACGGAGCCCTGTCTGAAGCTGAACCAGCTGGAGGGGACTGTCACAGCCAGCCATAGAGATACTATAAAATCCCCTCAGTGCCAATTTATTAATGCTAATGAGACTTGTGTATGCTCAGAATAGATATATTGTTACAAGGGAGACCTTCATTTGCCAGAATTAGTCCTCATGACTCCACTGAGATGTAATCTACTAGTACAAGCATTGCTTGAACAAACATTTTTATTATAGGCTAGGTTTCCCCCGCCCCCCCCCCCCGCCATACAGCAGCGCAGCAAGCAATATTT
>JAOEHX010017753.1:0-10726 GCA_025448015.1 Bolborhynchus lineola
CAAAGCCCCTCTCCAGGTTTCCTGCAGCCCCTTCAGGCACTGGAGCTGCTCTCAGGTCTCCCTTCAGGAGCCTTCTCCTCTCCAGGCTGCCCCAGCCCCGCTCTCATCCTGGCTCCAGAGCAGAGCTGTCACAGCCCTGCAGCAGCTCCATGGCCTCCTCTGGACTCTCTACACACTCAGATTTCACTGTGCAGCGCAAGGAGAAGATGATGTTGACAGAGACATTATTAACAAAAATAAAAACAACCCAGGCTTGTTGTATATTTAATCCCATTATTTCCTATATCCATAAACCCCAATACCAGCTAGAAAAGCATACAGAAACCTTCCCCGTTCTCTCTCCCTCCTCCAACACACTCTGCAAACAGGAAAAAAAATGCAAAAGCCAGCTTTACTCTATAAAAGTCCTCAAGAAGAGGGTATGTGAAGATGATGCCATTCTTGGCTGTCTCACTCTGCAGTGATGTGTACCTATGCAGAGCAAATAAAAACTCTTTAGAATCAGGCTAGTGTTTGACTTTAAGGGCACTAAAAGGGTACTACAGAACTGAAGAACACACCCACTGGGAAGTCACCCAACAGAACTGTTCTCTATTAATTTCAGTAAATAAAGAGAATAAAACATGTTCAAAAGGAACAAGAAGACCAATAGTGCACACAAACTGCATTAATTTGAATGACACCACCTGGTTTGATTGGGTTTTTTAAAGACCAATCATGCTGCCAGCAAAATTTAGGATTTAAGATCCATTTGGTTCAATGCACATTAAACAAGATAGTTCTGTATTCAACAGATAAATAATATTCCTGCTTAGCACTCTCATTAAGGAGTTATAAAGAATTCTTTTCCCCCAAAGATGGATCTCAGTAAAAATTAACCACCTATAAACCCCCAAATACAGCACACACCAAACAAACTCGGAAAAACTTAACCAGAAGTCAGGAAAAATGACCTGGGAACTCTGCCTACTTTTTATATGACTTACATGCATCCTAATTCTTTGAACTTTCCAAAATTCAGGTAATTCATCTCTCCTTAGAGATTTTCCTATTAATAAAGGGCAATCAATATGCCCTTTTAAGACTGTAAATGTTGGTCTCTCTGAAGTCCCTGTGGCTTGCATAGCATGAAAGCTTCTTCCTGGTATGAAACAACAGCTTCATTACTAGCAAAGGAGAATCAGCAATATGAATAAGGCATTTTTTAAACACCAGCGGTAATGAACACTCAGTAGAAAGAGTGTAAATCCCAGAACCTCGTTTCCTACAGCCCCTAGGATAAGTGACAGGTGAGTACACAGAAGGGCTCCAGTGGTCAACAAGTTATTGTTCAGTGTGGGGCAATGGTACTCGTACAGAAGGATGAAAGCAGAGATGTCTGCAGAATAGACTAGGAAAACACAAGTAATACTGTATGTAACCAAGTATCACAGGATGCTGACTAGTAATTGCCCTATCCCAAGACAAAGAAATGTAGGATATACCCTCGAAGGAAAGTTAAAAGTAAACCAGACACCATCAAGTGATTCTCTTCCTTAATAAAATCACTGTTTCTCTATAGCAACATTTCTCCACCACTCAGCTTTGCCTTCCCCAGTGCTCAGCTCAGGCTGGATGGCCCCAGCAGCCTCACCCCTCCTAACACAGCATTATAGCTCAGCATCTCAGGCAATGGGGAGACTACGCTCGTGTGTGGGAGATCCTCAATGGTTGCAGACGCAACAAAGTGAGGCCTCTCCTGGGGATGGCAAATCGTCACCAAGAACAAGTTTCAAAGCTTCCTGGGGAAACCAGAGAAAGGGGTGAAGCGGGTGTTCGGCATAGAATGCTTTCGCTCCGGATTTCTGAAGGGATACAGAGCTAAGAGGAGACTTCAGAGTCTCTGCACATGCATTCATGGGTCTAAATTTCAGTATTTACATCTTTCTAAATGAAGTGTTAAAAATCCCAACTTATGTTTGAATTTTTATAGTTATTTCTTTACACATATTCTATAGAGCAAAACCTGGATTAATGCAAGGTACAGCAGACAGAGGATGAGTGAATCCAAGTCGATGAGTCTTATTCAAGTCATCAATAGAGTGAATTAAAATAAGTTGTCACCAGTTGTGGGCCAGTAACCTGCCCAATTCCTCCCAAACTCTCCCGAAATATCCTTATTGTATAACTGCATGGAAAACTCAGGTAAGATGCCATGAGAAATAGCATAAATAAGGCCTGAAAATACATTTAAATCTCAGTGAAGAGGGCAGGGCTTCCTAAAACTCTTCAGCACACTAAAATCAAAGACCGCACACTCATTCACAGTTGACTGTACACAAGCTGAAAGCACATGCCACAGTTTTAGTCCATGCAACTGAAGTTAGAACAGCAGTTTGCACTCGTGTATGCTAGAGAAAAAGGTACAAAGAGTTCAGGAGGGAGGGCGCAGGAGGGAAATTACTGTGTAACTTGGCATCTGTTCACCCCAGCGTGCACACACAGCTCACTGATAGCGCTTCTCCTCCTGAAAGCTGTGAGGGATTGCTGAGCCTTCACAAGAGTTTCCAAATTAAAGCTTTATAATAAATACTGTGCAGCGCATTAGAATTCGTTTCTCAGCCATGCCAGGACCACAAAGGTTTTTTCAGATGCTAATTTTGCCAGGTCACAACAATTTTCCAGGATGAGACAGATGCAGGGAGAAACCACAGCCAGTCTGAACTCATTTGGGCTGTCCTTTTCTGCAAGATTCCCACGGAACACCAGCCATATACCTATGGTGCAGCTGCCCGGCAGCCACCTACAAGCCCAGGCACCCAGAACATGTAGGACTTATGGTGCCTGTACAGCCTAACCAACATCTATTTGAGAACCAGCCAGAACAGAAACCTGGGCACACTCAGCTGCTCTGCTCCTGTATCAGGAAATCATACAGGAGCTGTTTTCATCCTTCTGGTGGTAACCATACCTCCAAGCTCTCCATCCTATAAATCATTACCCTGTTACTATGCCAGGCAGCACCAGATTGGGCATATGACGCTTGTCTGACTCGTCTAACACCATCTGCCTTCGTGTGCAAAAGAACGGTTCAAGGCACATAGATGCTGCATCGCTCTCCGGAAGAGCACTAGTGGAAGTGATTCATGCCATTATTACTATTCATGTTCTGTTAACAGAAGCACAAGGACCCATTTTTGGTTAAGAAAACACCGTCAAGGACCATTGGTTTAATTCTATCCTGAAACAGGAGCATATGGAAAACCATTGCATAGGGATCGGTGGTATTCTCCTAAACAGATGTTCTTGCCATAGGAAGTATTTAGAAGGCAAGCAGGTGTGATTGATGAGACGGCTCACAAACATAAACCTTTGCCACAATAGGAACCATTTTCATTCAATTCTTGCACTATATCAAGGCTTTAGAAGCAGGAAAGGCAACCACATAATTTTGAGAGAAAGACAGGAAGGGAGAAGGGCAAATGCACTTATTTGTGTCCTTACAGAAACAGTACTTTGTGCTAAAATAATGCCTAGTAAAACAAGCAATTATCTTTCCAATAAAGTACTATTTCACAAAAAAACCCTTCAACATAAAGACACTACAGTAACCCATTTATAGCTGATTTACCACTAAAACAAATCAAATTATTTTCTCTCCTATTACTACTGTCTCTCTTAACCAACCTTAAGTTAATAACCAATGATTTCCTCTAGCCTTATTTACTTGTATGCTTCACTAAATATGCACCCAGCCAGTAACAGGAGACCTACTCTCAAGAGATGAGGCTTTATGGAAAACCAAGCACTAGCCCCAGTGTTTTAGCCTCAGCCAAAAAATTACACATTAACGCTTCATTGCTCATGAGATTTAATGGGTGCATTTTTCCTCCACCACAACCAGACCCACTTTGTATGTTCTGACAGTGTAGACACCAGCTCTAGATTTTCTAATCTAGATTTCGATTGGACTGAGCAGAATCTAACAAGACACTTGATGCACCTGAGAAAGACCGTGTCCTTCAAACGGCAGCCTTGGCAAACACTCCCAAATGCAGCAGTTCTAGAAAGCATCAAGAACAGGCTGCCTCCATCCTGCAGGCTCACCCTACGATGTGCACTTCCCCTCCACATTAAGTTGGGGAAACAGTGACTGAAAACCTGTTCCCACCTTGGTCAAGGGGGACCATCAACACAAGTAGGCTATTTAAAACACAACCAGGAAGACAGCAGGAAACTACAGCATCTACAGGGAACACTCTACCACCACTTCCACAGCCATAACATAAAGCTCCAGAAAGTAAGGCTGAAAAACTCAGTGTCAAAATCAATGACAAAGATCAATGAGCTCATCATTTCAGCTGGGAGATGACAGCCGCGAGCCAGGAAGGGCCAGGGCCACGCAGCAATGCGTCCCACTCCCCTTGCTCCTCCTCTGCTCTGAGGCTTCAGGGGCCCAGCTGCTGAAGCACAGCCATCATCTCTGCATGCTGAGGGCCTTGGTTACAGCACCTCATCTGCTCTCACGTTCGAGGCCCTGCTGGCATCTTGGGTTTCTGTCTCTGAGCCTTCAGGCACTGCCAATAACTCCAACAAAACCAAAACCTATAAACCAAAACGCAAACGCACAACCTGAGAGGCACCACCGCTCCTGGACAGGACAGCCCTTCTTCATTTTTCTTTTTAACTATAGCAAGCACTCTCTGGAAAACACACAGCTTTATTGTTACAGGTACATTTAAACCCCACTTTGTGCAGCTGCAAAGCTGACCTGACTTCAGGATACAGCAGACCGTTAAAAATCAAAGCCAAACAGCAATGCACAAGCAGCAGGAGCACTTAGGAAAAGAGACTGCCAAATTACCCCATTGTTTGGGGCTGCAGATTTAACATTCCTCTCTCTGAAGTCTCCACGTGGCGCATTGCAGGTGTTGGACCAAGCCTGAACAGGCTTACAGCAAGGCTCCCGACTTCTGGCGAACAGCTCAAGCTCTTAGCACAGAAAGTTCCTTCTCGTGGAAGCCTCTGACATATGAACTGGAGAGGCCAACTTGTGCCACATGATCTGGTTCATAAATTCAACACCCTTCATCTTCAAACAATCTGAATTCTTGTCATGCCATTCAAAGCGAAGCTGTCCTAAAACCTTATGCCTCCTCTGTAAGTTACTCAAGACCAGTTGGCAAACATGGTCTCCTAAGCCAACTTCAGCCTTCACTGTTCTCTTCCTTCTAGTGAGTTTTCCCTCGCTTTGCATCCCTGCAGAGCTATCCCCTCTTGGTTCACCAGGCTACCTGAGCTAAAGTCTACCCTTACTTTATAAGCAAGGCTCTTCATTCACTGAATCACCCTCGTGACCCTGACATGACATCTCAGGTTGGACAGAGCCTTGGCTGGCATGGTTTAGTGGGACGTGTCCCTGCCCATGGCATGGGGGTTGGAACTAAATGTTCTTAAGCTCCTTTCAAACCCAAACCATTCTATGATTCTATGTCCTTCCTTCCTGAAGACAATGACCACGACTGTAAGGGTAGTTTCTGCACCCAGCCAAGTTGCTGCTTCTCTTAGGTGCTTGATTCCTCTATGCACAAAATGAGGACATATTTTGTGGGCTATTATTTGAGGCTGCACCATACACTTGCACTATCTGAAACCAGTGCACTCTTAATGAAATAAATGCAAATACAACTTTGCCAACAGCCCTATTTAAAGATGACTTATGACAGTTCAGTTTAGGTTGTCTTCTGACCAAACCAAACCAAATTTGCATAAATGATGTGCCGATTGAAATAACAAGGCTCACAGGACTCACCACATCAATATAAATGCAAACCTCAACCTTGTATATGTGAGCAATGCCAAAGCACAGAAAGAGACAATTGCAGCAATTGGGTCTAGAAATCACTGGGAAATACCACTACATCTACACCCTTGCTGCAAGACAGGAGCAATGATTTCTAAATTACTCCTGAGAGACCTGCCCACCAGCACCAGTGAGCCTCCATACTGAATACCTGCCAATGCTTAACTGCTCTTAGTTGGAAAGTTTCCCCTTTTCTCCAACCTACATCTCCCTGGATTAAGCACAGCTTCATTTTAAGTGCATCTATTCTTTGCCTGAACATAGTGGACATGAAGAATCATTTATTCAACTCTTCTTTTAAGTAAGTTTTAGGGGTATTCTTCAAATACCTTTATCTTGAACGTCTTCACCTCGGTCACCTCCTCCCCAGACTGGACAAACCATGTCACACCACCAGCCATGCACTCAAGATCTCCGCTTGCTGTTGTAGCCACATGCTGGATTCTGACCAGCTAGTCCACATCTGCCTTGAAGTGAGATGAGGTGGCTCGCACCGGACAGCATGCTGCTAGCTACCCAAGGGACTTGTCCAACATTTTGGATATAAAGATCAGGAGACTGGGGAACATCAGTTGAAGGCAGAGCTCATGGCTTGCAACCCCAAACCCCCAGCCCACCACCCCCCAATACGGACCCCTGCTTCTGGAAAGAGCAGAGATGCAGAAGGTGTTTCATAGATTCTTGATTATTAAATGTGAAAACTAGACAGCATTTCCATGGCCAGCATCCCGTTGAGGTTAACACGACTGTTCAGACTGGGAGCTATTTAGTTTACCTGCGAGATCTGGAACACAATACCGCCCTAATCTATTTTCAGAAAAATCTCATGGGTACCCTGGTGCCTTAGAACTATGAGACAATACACCCTTTGAGAAGGAAAAGAATCCATACAAGCCTATTGGCACTGCAGTACTCAGGATATTAATCTTTTATTAGAAACAGTGTTCAGAAAGGTCTGAAGAGGCTCATACATCCCAATTAGATGCCCTCCTAAACCAGCGCCTCTGAGGGGATTGTGCTGCTCACTCTCACCACTACATTCTCCTTTCCCAGGGACTGCGTTCACAGCCTCATCCTCTGGGCAGGCTCACCCACAGCAGCAGCACCACAGCTGCTCTGTGCACGAGATGCTTGCTCTCATTTCCCACCATGCAAGGTACACAGGGAAGGTCCTGCTCAGCAAAACAGCTGAAGAGCAGCACAGACCCTGTGTCACACCAGAAAGGCAGAGAAGACTTGGAGCTTTTCCATGGCTCACTGCATATGTAACATACAAGAGAAAGAACAATTTGGGCAAAATATTACCCAGAAGGAAGAAGTCCTCCAAACCCCATCTCACATTAAGAATCAGGTTAGCTTCAGCTCATGTGGAGGAGCACGGGAAGGATGATTCGGCAACCCCAGGAGAGAGGAGACATGAAGGCATACCACATCCTGACTGCATACTGCCCACAGTCCCCAGCCTCTGGACTTCTCCATCTCCACAACCCCCCATCCCCATTTACCTCACCCCTTCATTTCTCTCCTCCCTCCATGCCATGCCCCTTGCAATCATCCAGTTTATCTTCCCCTGGAAAACACTTGGAGTGCCTTCACTATTTTATGCTGCACTGACACGACATTATTCCCTCCTTACCTCCCAGAAAAAAAACAAATCCAAAAACCAGATCAGTGTAATGTGATTTGCATCAGTGGCCGAATTCAAGCTGACACCAGCCGGGTGTATAGCAGGTTCAAGGCTACTGCACAGCCCATCGGGGCAGAAAGCCCTCACTGTGCCTGATGCGGAGGCAGTACCACTTCCATGACTTACTCATCCAAAGACCTTAATTAACTCTTTCCTGAACTGCATTTTCCTTCTGCTGTGCCTGAAGAGTGGTGAGCACCATACAAACCTTTGGGGATGGAACAAACCAGGTCTGCAGTAATCCCACTTTCCTTGCGTGCTGCTGTTTAAGGCTGAGCCTGCTTTCCTAAGCAGTCACATCCCAGCTGTCCCACAATTTGCCAGCAGACAGTACCTGTGTCCTTCATACCCACATTCCATAACTGTGCCTCTGCGCGTGGACGAAGCTCTCCGACATCAGCTTTAAGCACATTTTCCCTTGTACATTCACAGCAACCTTGCGAGGAAGGAACACGAGGAAGTCGGTCTCATGAATCATCATCTTGCCTTCGTACCACACCGGACCGCGCTCTCAAAGTGTGCCCACCGAGAGGACAGCCTCTGCAGAAACAACACACGCCGGGGGGCGGAAAACACCGACAGTGGTCTAACCTGAAGTGGACTTCTCAGAGCTCCATAGACGTCCCCTTCCAAACAACCTGAACGCTTCACCTGCCTGCCCATGCCAGCAGAACAGCAGAGCAGAGCAGCCCCTGCAGGGCTCGCCAGGAGCCTCATGGCCACCAGCACCAAGGACCCAACCACCAGCACTGACCCCGCTGCAGCTTGCTTCCCCTCCCTGAAGCCCCTACGCAGGCGCTGAGGAGGCAGCAGGTTTCACAGCAGGGAACCCCAGTGACTTCTGCTTCCTTGCGCTGCCCCACGCTTTGCCCGACTCCCGCACGCAGGGCGTGCTGCCCCACGGTCCAGCACCCCGTGCCCGGCTGCCCCACACACGGCGTGGAGAGGAGGAGATACAGAGGCCATCTGGGGAGACAGCTGCTCAGCCTCTGCTGTCAAGCTCCTTTTCTGATGATTAAAAAACCCACTGCAATTCCTCCAAAGCCGATCTCTGCAGCCCTGCAACAGCTCAGAAACACTGTTCCTCTATCATAGAAGAATCTGTGATTTTTCTTCATATTTTTAACTCATACCGATGATTTTCATTAACTGAAGTGCACCATCCAGCACAGCACAGGGTGATGTGCCTTGCTTCCTTTTATTATACAAGTTGGATTTGAGACATAACAGTTCATTTAAATTATTACGTAAAGTGAGGCAAGAACTTCTTCACCCAATTAAAGTTGAAGGCTCTTGAGAAAGAATGACATGCACTTAAATCCAGAACAAAAGACATCCCTTAACTGGGGTAACACAACAGAGCTCACCCAGCCTGAAACAGGACTTGGAAGGAATTACAGAAACAGATCTCTTCGGAGTTCAGGCAATATACTTAAACCACAACAGATCCCTTTACAAAAGCATCAGCAAGAACAACTGCCTGGAAGTAAACTGATGAAGCACAGCAAGTTAGGGTGGGTAAACCAGGACACGCCTCAGTGTTTGCCAGAAACTTACACAGAAAATACAAACACCACCAAAATACAAACACCCCAAACCAGAAACCAAACAGACGCACTTAAAGGCAGCCCCGCAGGCCTGTCTGTACGGGTGGGGAGGACATGCAGCTAGACCAAGGGTGTAAGTACGAACCGCCTTATTACGGCCGTTATATGGTGGCTGCCGTTCCGAGGAAAGACGGATTGAATACCACATCTGCTTGGTCAGACTTCAAATTAAAAGCTCTGTGATGACCTTTCATTCCCAGTAGGGTGTTTTAGTTGGTTTGGTTGGGTTTTTAAAAAGTCTATTAACTACATTAAGTCTTCCAGAACATTACCCTGAAGAAAAATGGTTTCAAATGTAAGAGACAAAAATAGGATCGGAAAGAAATACATCAGCAGAGGTTTGGACTACAAATCCAATTCACAAACTCCTGGATTCCCAGCCTACAGATGACCAAGGGCAGCCCATGGGCCTGCTGGGATGGACCCAGAGCCCTGCTCTGGTCCAGAGCCGGAGGGCACACTCTGGAACAACCCTTGCTGCTGCTGGCAGCTTTTGACAGCTAAGACAATTAAGTTGCCAAGAAGAGCCAAACACAGAGTCCACACACCGTGACATGAAGACATTTCACATGGAGATAAGATTTTGGAGCTTACTACACACGCACAAGTGAACTTCTCCAAAAACCTGGCAGGCTCAGCCTTTAATAGGCTTTAATATTTCCAACTTCCAAATGGCTGCCATGGGAAAAGCTGAGCCCTAACGTGTAGTTCTGAGAGGAACCAGGAAATACAGGTGTAGGAAGTAAAACCTCCTGGCCTATAGAACTTTAAAAGGATAAAATACGAACAAGCCTGGGAGAGCCTCTAATTGTGTTGAAATTCCCATAGCCTTCGGTAGAGCTGGAGAAATGCAAGTAGAAGATTCTGGGAGCTCTCTCCCTGACAAGCAATACCAGGCTGCCTGAAGAAGTTCTTATCACACCCTTCCTCCCAAGACATTTCCATGGGAAAAATAATTTAATTCCCACTTTGATAACACACCTGTGAAGGGTACCTTATTAGAGGTGCACTTCAGGTGCCTGCCCCCAGCACAAACATCCTGTAGCTGTCAGCCACAGACACAACACGCATTTCTTACCCAGGAGGGAAGCACATCCCACATGTGGCAGATCAGCCCTCCCTGCTCCTAGCCCCCCCCCCGGCTGTGACATTAAGTCCAGAAAGTTTCTCCTTACCCCTTTCCACTCAGTTAACCCAATCGGAGAAATAATCTCTGGCATCTCTCCGCTGCAGTGCAAAGAAAGAGTGGCGGGCAGGCTCCCTGGGAACTCACTGCTATCAGCACACTACGCTGAGCCTTTCATTTTGGCAAAAGCTTGGTTTTCATCAGGCTCTGGATGAGAAAGTCCTCAAAGAAGACTCAGCTTATATCAGCGCTTTTCAAACCTGCAGTCCTGATCCAGCTCTGGGGCAGCAGCACAGAGGGACACGGAGCTGATGGAGCGAGGGCAGAGGAGGCCATGGAGCTGCTGCAGGGCCGGAGCAGCTCTGCTCTGGAGCCAGGATGAGAGATGGGCTGGGGCAGCATGGAGAGGAGAAGGCTCCTGAAGGGAGACCTCAGAGCAGCTCCAGTGCCTGAAGGGGCTGCAG
>JAOEHX010017754.1:0-16258 GCA_025448015.1 Bolborhynchus lineola
GGGGGGGGGGAAGAAACAAAAACAAATACAAAAATACCACAGTAGCACTAGAATTAAATCTGTATGCCTAACCACTGTGTTTCTTACAATACTGTAGTAATTATAATCTTTACTGTGACTGACAACTGCAATAAATCTCTGATCAGTAGGTGTGAGTGCTATATTATGTAAATTGCTTTGAGAACCAAAAGGGAGGACAATGCTGTTAAAAACTGGTTGAAAGGCCACAGCCATTTTCATCAGGCTACTCAGTCCACTGAGTGTGGAAATTAAAACCCTTCTGGGACATGCAACTGTGAAGAAAAATTTGCTTAAAAAGTGCTAATTACAAAAGACAAAATTCAGTCATCAATAACTCTTCTTTTAGATGAGTAATGGGGGATAACCCTATTAAAGATCTTTCTGTTGTGGACGTCCTAGTTTAGAATCTCAGAACCATAGACTCATAGAATCATTTAGGTTGGAAAAGGTCTTTCATATCATCAAATCTAAGCATAAACTTAGTACTGCTTCAGCAACTCAACATCTTTCTTTTAGTGAGGGGCCCCAAACTGAATACAGTATTCAAGGTGCAGCCTTGCCAGTGCCTGAGTACAGGCGGATGATTACTGCCCTGGTCCTGCTGGCTATGCTAGTGCTGATAGAAGGCAGGATGCTGTTGGCCTTTTGGCCACCTGGGCACAAGCTGGCTCACACTCAGCTGGTGGTTGATCAATACCTCCCGGTCCTTTTCCACCAAGCAGCAGTCCTGTGACACTCCAAGCCTCTAGTGTTGCATGAGGTTGTTGTGATCCAGCTGAAGTACCAGCACTGAGCCTTGTTGAATCTCATATATTTGGACTTGGTTTATCAATCCAGCCTGTCCAGATCCCTTTGTAGATCTTTTCTATCCTCAAGCAGATGAACACTCCTGCTCAACTTGGTGTCATCTTCAGACTTAATGAGGATACACTTGAAACCCTCATCCACATCACTGGTCTTAAAGAAAACTGGTATCAGTCCTGGGCCTGGGGAACACCAGTTATGACTTGCTGTCAAGTAGGTTTAACTCCATTCACCACGACTCTTTGGGCCTGGCCATACAGAACTGGAATAACTGCTGTCAAACATCAAACACCTCTGAGAGCTCAGTGTGGCCTCTTTGCTGCTTCACAAGTGTTCAGGCAATTAGTAAACTTTATCATCTTGCTGGATTTGTCTCTCAACTGTACAAGATGTGCTGTAAACACAAAGGCCCTCTGTCAGTCATCCATCTTTCATAATTTCTCTGCTTTCTTCTGTTCACAGCTCTCAACACCCATGCTCTTCAGAGTTTACTTACTGTATTTTGTTTCTCCCAGAAGTAATGTGTGTGATGCTGATTGGTCTTCATCATCCAGCTTGTTTCTGACCTCTTTTTTCCACACAATGTTTTTTATCTGGGGAGACTTTTTTTTTTGTTGTTGTTGTTTTTGGTTTTTTTAGTTCATTCCCAAGATGAATTTCACTTAAATTTCACATCTGTTTCTTTTTCTTTCTCTTTTGCAACTTAAAGCTTACTTCTCCTTTCTGCAAATTATGTGCAATAACTCTGCTGAGTTTGATTTTATTTGTGAGACAAAATAATTACACATGTATTTCTTACATTCTTTGCCAGTTACAGAACAGTACAAATTGATACTTGGTTCCATATGAGCCAAGAATCTAGCCAATATAGTAATATTCTGCTTTGAAAATCAGTAAATGCCTGTTCCTTCAGATGTGTTTTGGCTTGCAAATGCACCCATGTTTTATCATTTGATTGTATCTGGGGTTAGTTGTGTTCTCCTCCTGCTGCTTGTCAAGGTGTATATATTTCAGGTAGTATTTAATAATGCAGCCTACTAAGGTGACCTCTTTTCTGCATGAATGTTGGCTCTGACTTTCGTTTTGTTGAGCTCAGTTCATTACATATTCTCTCTCGCTTGCTTCTACACTCTCTAGGGAATGCTCTTATTTCAGCACACAAGGGGTTTCACTGCTAATGAAAATCCCCAAGTATTACAATTAAAATTTACTCTGCTGTGCTCAAAGAAAAAGAGCAATGTACATTGCAGTTAATAATCTAGATCTCATTTAAACTAACTTTAGTTATTTTTTTCCATGTCAAGTCAAAGTCATTTGCATGTATATATTAAATGTATATTTAAAGGTTTAAACAAAATAAGCCATATTCTGGTATTAGTCTCAGTGGAACATGGATATTTTTTTTTCCAACATAACTTAAAAAAGATATTGCTTCCAAAAAAAGGTACTTCAGTATTTCTTTCTTTAGATAGAACAAGCTAGTGTCATCATTACAGAAAAGGCTTACTCCATTGTTGCATATCTTGGTTTTCTTATGTTGTTTGGCCACTTTGTATGCTAATAATACTGTCTAACATGAACAATCTAGAAATGTTTTAGAGTAAAAGCTTTTCCTCAGAAAGTAATGGCTATTTCTTGTATTGCTCTAACTAGAAATGAATGAATTTCTAAACCAAGTTTAATTAGAATGAGTAAACAAATGCTGGATGGAGAGAAATGGTGAAGAAAGATTATTTCTGCCCATTTGAGTAAATCTGAATAATAATTTGTGATATTTGTGATATAAATTGTGATACAGATTTGTCTCTGTAAATACTTCCATATTTCATATATCTGTACATATCTCTGTCTCTTGTTCTCTGCTGAAAACAGTTTTTTGAATTAATGACTATTTAGTAATGGTAGAGATCCAATTCATCTCAATTTATATCTTGCCAACCTGTACATAAAGCAGCTGTCTCAGCCTTCTGAATCATTTACATAGAGCACGTATACAAGACCTTTCTCATGCTGGAAAGGAAGACAAAACATGCATTTAAGCCAATACTCCCCCATTTTTTTTCCTCTCCCAAGAAAGAAACTTGAGCTTCTTCCCATCTGTATAAATCTCAAAGAAGGATCTATCCTACTGGCATTTCCTGAAGTAACCCATCAGGCATTGCTACAGCAGTAACGGCTGTGATGTTCAATTTAGTATTTATTCTTTGTTAGGAATGTATCTGTGAGTTAAATCTCCATCTCTGCCAAACACTAATTCTTGACATTGGTTACAATGCCTTGTCCATTTGTCTTTGAGCCCCTGTATAGGCAGTCACAATACCAGTAGCATTTATCAGCTGTGTTTCACCATCATTTCTGCATTAACTACACTGTATTTTTAAATGACAGAGAAATTAACTAAATTCTGTATGTTCAAAGGGAAGATCCTTACTTGACCACAATGCATGAAGGTATTCCACATATATTTTGTTTAACATAAGTAAAAAAAAAAAAAAAAAAAAAATTAGAATTGGAATGGTAACTGAATTAACCAAGTTGAGTCTTAACAGTAATGGTAAACTATAATGAAAGTGTGATTTAAGCTTCTTTAGTCAGCACAATATTAACTTTCATCAGAGTATAAACTATTTTTTTTCTCTGTATTATAAATTTAGTTCTTCATTATAACTTTATATTTAAATGATATTTTCTCTTACAAACATCCAAAAGAAGTTGCATTATATTTGTGAGATATACACAAAAAGCATTCTTATTTTCTAGCATTTCATACCCTTTGAATAAAAAAATATCATCCCCTTGGAGATCTTTCAGAGGTCTTACAGTCAGACTTAAAGCCAGGACTCTGAAGCTCTCAGAATAGACAAAGTTAGGCTCAGTGGCTCAGTGCTGGCAGAAGTACCAAGAAGAACAACATTGGACTTCTCAAGTTCCAAATAGTTTTCCTTCAGGAAGAAAGAAAAGTAATAGAAGCCTTCAAGGTAAATATATCCAGTGAAGAAATTTCAACCTGAGACCTTGACAAGAAAGTATTTTTTAAAATTATTAACAAAACATTATAAGCCTGAAAAATCAAAACTCTTCTCTCTCAAAGTATTATGAGAATACACTGGGGGTTGTCACTGGAGTATTTTATATGCAGGTAATTTATTTGCAAATTTATTAATAGAATTTGAAATTTGCAAATATTTTCATTTAAGAATAATCATCAGCAACTCATATTTTTTCATCTGAGAGCTTTTCCTTTCATGTTAAAGTACAGTAGAATGTAAATCACAGTGTTGTAAATTTTTAAAACTACTGAAAGACTAATGCTTGAAACTTTAAAGAAGCAGTTTATTACTGTTATTGTAGTACAGAATTCTGTATTACTGTTCATGTTTCCTTATTTTTAAGTTCCTAGGAAAACCTGAAATAGCAGCACTGTGTTTTCTCCAGTGATTCTTTGCAAAAGAGCCATCTTGCGACTAAAATAAGATTATCTTTGGCATATAGTGCATATGTATTGCAGTATCTAACAAGGCAGAGAAGTTTTGCGTGTACAGGAGAAGCAGATGAACTCTCATTTGTGAAATAAGTGGTGTGAGGCATCTTAATCATATATGGGCAAGTAAATAGAGATTAAATAGGGCATTCTGCATAAGTTTAGGAAGGAAAAGTATTCTGAATGTACAAGCCAAAATAAGCAATTTGTTGGTTAAATAATGACCATAGGCTTGGGTGTGTGAATGCAACAGAATGTAGCATTTGTATCTGAATGATAACAACTTTCTGAAAGATTTGCTTTGGGTTTAGGCACACGTTTTTAGGCCCATTTCTGGGAATGGACATCTGCTTTCAAAAACTGATAAGTGCTTTGCCATGAAATGGCAAACTGGTGGCCTCAAAGACATTAACTGCATGGTGCATGTTCCCAGCATACTTAGTAGCTTTGTCATGGAAAGCAGCAAGCAATTCAGATTTAAATTAAAAAGTAGAACGCTTATGGTAATTTTTCAGAAATAAGGGGGACAGGAATTTTCTACATTTACATGCAAAACTACTCACAGTGCTGTAAAATCCTTAGAAAGAAGAAAACCAGAAATGTTTGGGTTTTGTCTACTCTCCACACATTTCTCTGACCTAACTATTAGAAAGCCAGCTGACCAGCTTGCTTCTACTACACATACTCTTTTCCTGCCAGTCTCTTACACCAGCTGGCAGCATCTCTAACTTAATAAACACCAGTGATTTGGCCTAAAACGGAGCATGTTGCAGCCTGTGTCATTGATCTTGTTCACTATGCATTCCAAAACAATGCAGTAATTACCACTGCAGAGAAAAGGATGGAAGAAACTGAATCACTACTATTGCCTGTGTAGCAGAAACCAGTTACTCGCCCAAGTATAACCTTGTGTATCTGGAAGGAGAAGGAAGGCTCAGGTTGATTATGCTGTTTGGTCTATCTGCAGGACAGCTGCTTGGGTTGTTTCTTCATCAGATCGATCCGTTTCTGCGCCGACTGGGTTGTTTCTTTCATCATAGAGTTTCTGGCTAGAAACTTGTAGAGGCACCCCATACTCTTCATCATCTTCAACAATGGACAACTCGATGTTGTTGTTCATCATGGCATTCCCTTCCATTCTTGCTTCTTTCTCTAGAGAGTCGGCTACTGCTTTGCCCTCCTCGGTCAGTGAGGTGGTAGGGGTCATATCTGAGTGCATGCTGGCAAATGACACTTCATCCTCATTCTCACCTTGGTCATTGCTTGCAGTTTCTGTTGGTCTGTCCTCAGCTTCAGCGGGGCTTTCTCCTTCACGGACTTTCTTCACGTTGAACATGAGGGGCGATACTTTGAAACCTGAACTCTTTGAAGAAGAGGACTTCTGATGATGTACAGTAAGCGATTTCTTGATCTTTTCTCTCCGTTCAGGGGAGACAATCTTTGTGCTGATCTTGTTCATCTTCTTCTCGATGTTTTGGCGAGAAAATGCTTTCTTGAGGCTGTCTACCTTCTTAAGACTGGATCTTTTAAGTTTCTCAGCTCTTGATTCTTCTGTTTTCTCCTCTGCACTGTCATCCATATCATCTTCCTCGTGAAACATTTCATCATCCGAGTGCAACTCCACTGTTTGCAAGGTTTCTTCCAGTGTTTTGTTCTCATCCACAGGTTCTTTTCCTTCTGTAATGCTGGGAACAGGCTCTTTTGCAAAAACACTGGCAGGGATCTCATTTTCCTCCTGAAAGAATTGACAATATTTGAGTTTCATAGTTCACAGGACACTAAATTAATAAACAAAGCACAACCCTCAACAATTACCCCACACACCCTAATGAGATGAAGAATGCCGAACATTTCTTCTTGTCTCAGTATATTTAACTGGTAACAAACCACTCAAAGCCCACTGAACCATTATCTGGTAAAGTTAAAGACTAATGAGCGCTGAGCTGTGAGATTTCTCTTTCAGAGTGACTTGGAATGTGTACAGAATGGGAATCCTGTTCCTTGTCATTTAAAATAAATGCTCTTTAATACAAGTTTAGCTGTAAAGTTTGTGCACCCATCCCTGGGGAACAGGTATCATGGCTAAAGAGGTCGTACTGCAGACCCTACATAGACCTACAGAAGTCATGTAACCCCCAGAGCTTTCACATTCTCTAGCCAAAGACTGGGAATATCTCTGCAGAGATGTTAGTTGCATCTAACCTTAGATGGCAAATGCAGTTAGCACTTTCATTGTATTTCAGCAAAATGTATGTTGCTGTTAAAACCAGATTGTTGATACTGAGAAGCCATGCAGTCCATGATGTTTAGACTATGTGCTATTTTACAGCTATTTACAAGGAAAAAATATTAGTAAATCTGGTTGTTAAGTATTAAAAATATGGACAGAACTCCTTGAAAAAGATGTTTATGGCACACAAAAATAAGCAGATATTATACCACATAGAAAACACTAGTAGTCACTTCTAGCTAACACAAAAATGTTTGCTTTTTGGAAACAAAACCAAGAAAGGGCATGAAAGGAGAGAAGGTGTCTGAAAACAAACCAGGCTGAATGAGGGCAGAAGCTGCAACTCATAATGAAGGACCTCTGTGGCTGAAGCTCTGCAACCCTGAGCAGTTCAGTTCAGAGGCAGCACAATGAACACACTGTTCTGCAGTAGGATTTGCAGGCATCTGCCCTGCAAAGAAAATGAGACTCCTTGCACGCTCCCTTTTCCTCTTGGAATTGTTATGCCTTAGGTCTGCATTGTCTTCATTCATTACCTTTTTTATAACTCTCAGAGTGCATGCAGTATCACTTAGCTGCATGGATTGGAAGGATTTTCTCGCCTCCCCACTTCCCATTTATCTTTAGATACGAAAAGCAGTAAGTTCTGAGTGAAATGGTTGTAATAGTCTCACATCTGTCCCTAGTGGCCCTGAGTGTACAGTTAAGGGGAAGAAAGGCCACATACACTTCGTAGCTCATGCTCATTATTTCAGGACTGAGCATGCAGTTGTGATCACTGGAGAGAACAGTGTCATGGGCTAAATTTGCTGTTGACACTCTGTAAGAATGCTTTTAAAACCAAAATAATCCTGGCTACCTTGTAGTGCTTCTGGAACACAAGAATATGCACGTGGCCAGTCATCATTTTATACCATACCTACACAGTATATATCATATACAGTGTGATTTAAGTGTGTTGATGAGTGTCGTAAATCAAAAAGCATGGATGGCTATTTGGCAGTTTTACAGTTTGCATGTGCTTTACTTCTACAGTTTCTGCACACCTTCCTGGACCAGCAGTCTCAGTGACAATCAGTGGCACAGACAAAGCTTTTCCAAGCCCTTTGCCTGAAGTGGAACATCTAATAGAGGCATCCCTCCTCTCCCAACACCTGTAATATTATTGCAACTACCGGCAACAACGACCAAGATAGATAGCAAAACAAAGGAAACCTGCACAAGCTTTAAGTGAAAGCAGCTGTAACTGCAGTACAAATATTTATATTTTCTCTCCACTGCAGTTAATGAAATATGGATTACATGAGTGGGTGCAGTGTAAAATTATTCCCCAGAGCATGACAACTCAGTATGAAGCATAATTTACATGTCTTGTGCATTCTTTCCAAATCTAGGTAATCACATACAGTTTCAAACAGCTGAACATTCAGGTGTAAGTATCTGAACGGCATAGAGAACTCCAATTTTAATAAGTAAAGAGGGATTGTAACTTTTAAAGTATTTAATCTACGAAAGTGGTGTTGTATGTGATGGATCATAATACAGTCTAAGCCAGAGATGGACCTGTGTGTCTCTTCTCAAGGTCAGTTTAGCTCTGTGTCTGCAGTATTCACTTTAAACCAAAGTACTGCATGCAGTCTCTAGAAGAATATTTCTACTTTTATCAAATTAGCGGCTGAGTAGAAGGGAGACTGTCAAGTGATCCGTATTTATACAGAAAAAAGACAAATGAAGATACACTATGTAATAATGATCTAATGATTCAATTAAAAGCAGTTTCTAGGTAGTCTTTAGCTATCAGTCAGTCAAGAAATCACTTATCTGTCTAAACCTCCTGCATGGCCCTGGAAAATGTAAGTCTCTGGGCATCTCTTGTGAAGTGTGAATGACATGCACTCCTATCTCATGTTTCTAAAAGAACTTAAGATCACAAGTACTATTAAAAAGCAAATGAAAATAAATCAAGTGCTTTGGAAATGCAAAGGTGGTATACTAGGAATGCTCTGATAGCACAGATGTTTCTATTTCAAATGTGGTTACTGATAACATTCTAAGTGAGATATTGGTAACTTTTTGGTCTAACAAGTTTACATGACAGCTGTGTTTTGTTTTGATGCATTTTTCAAGCATTCTGGTATTTCATTTAGGAAGACTAGAACAATACACTGAAAAATGCCAGCTGTTACAAACTGCTTAGCTATTTTCTGTGCCAAAAAGTAGAACTTTGATCTTTTCTTCTTGATCTAACCTAAAATTCTGAGAAAGCAATACATCTTTTTATTTTCCACATCTGAGTTCAGAAACAGCACTTGCATTTTCTCAGATGAGCTTGACTGTAGGTAGCTACCTCCTCTGAATTTTATTTTTCCATGTAGGGGATAAATAGAATGGTCCGAGTTCTTTGTGTAAAACAAGTCTTGCTAATACTAGTAATACCTGCAGAGTTAAAATC
The DNA here is from genome assembly GCA_025448015.1 of Bolborhynchus lineola. Classification (NCBI taxonomy): domain Eukaryota; kingdom Metazoa; phylum Chordata; class Aves; order Psittaciformes; family Psittacidae; genus Bolborhynchus; species Bolborhynchus lineola. The sequence goes on from JAOEHX010017754.1 coordinate 8,989, forward strand.
AGTGCCTTCCCTGTGGCTTTGATCAGCCATTCTCTGGAGCTTTCTGTAGGTCATAATCTCATCCCTGTCTTTTACCAGAAAAGAAGATAAGATCCATAATGGTGTACTACAAAACTGAGTGAGCAGGTAGTTAATTTATTCAGGAGGGCTGCATTTCTGATGCTGCGTAAGGGCAATTGGTGTGCTTTGGTTTCAGTTCTTGTTGGATTTGTTGTGAGAGGCCATGGCCTTCAAGAAAGCAAGATGGCATTTCGCCATGCTTACAGCGGTCCAGGCGCCTCTGCACTTTGTAAATGCTGTTATATGCCTACATAATTGCCAGTCAAAAACTTGTTTTGCTACACAAAATAGCTCAAAAGATGACAAATCCTTCTAAAACCAGCAATATTTCCACCTACTTTCCTTTGGCCAGGCTCTTAAGACCTGGATGTCACCACAGGAAGGGAAGAGGGCAGGGAGCGGGCTGGGGCTGCGGTCAAGGAGGGGGGACTTGCTAGGTGCCTATTTGCCCATCCTGTACAGGCTGGGTATGTGCTGCACTGTCCCCTTGACCTCCTGCAGCACAGCTGGATCCAGTCCTAAGAGCCACGCAAGGTATTTTTGTCATTAATCAATATAAGAATATTCTCCCTGCAAGGCCCCAGTGGGACATTTAGCAGTGAGATGATAGCATTACCAGCCTATAATTCTTCTGCTTTTTAATCATTTGTGCATTTCTGAGTTTGAAGTTGCTCATTTGAAAGATTATTGCAATGACCCAAACAACAAGATACAATCAAGTGGCTGCTTTTCTGTGCCCTTCTCCTGCTTCATTTCAGCTTGAAGCACGAGCAGCATCTGAAAGGGACTCAAGTATCAGTGTGCTTGACCCCATGCTATAATTTTGACTTATTTAATCTGTTCTATTTACCGGTAAATATGAGATTTTAATTTTCAAATTAGCATGAGCCTTTTTTTATCTTGTGTTTTGCTTTTGCAGCTAAAAAAAGGGCAAACAAAGCCCCCACCAAACCAGAACCAAAAAGCTGGTCACATGGTGGGAACAAAATAGAGGGGAACAATGCCAAAGCTTAACAAGGATTTTTAAAACAGTCACTTCAGTGTTTTGCTGAATCGCTGTGTCACTTGTGGCATCTGTAATAACTTTTGCATCCCCAAATGCTGGGAACGGAGCGCCCTTAAAATATGTCACCAATTAAATAAATCTATGCAAAGTAGGAACAATGCAGACAGTTTAGGGGAGAGAAAACTAAGTGCATTTTAATGGAAAATATGTAAATAGGTGACCTTTTCTCAACGCAGTTCATTCTTAGCATGTACGCTGAGGGAAAGCGGATGCTGGCAGGCGGCAACACAGCTTCATAAACGCAGAGCTGGAGTTCAGTCATGTGTTTTGGCTATGCTCAGTGCCCCCACCAAGAATCAGAGAGTATGAGGTAGACAGTAAATGCAGAACTGAATCACAAATGTGTATTTTGGTTTTCATGCCAAGCTGTCTTCCTAAGCTGGAAAAGTGGGTTCTGATGGGAAAAATGCAGTGTGAAGTTTGGGATTGGTTTGAGGATTTTTTTTCAGTGGAAAAGAAGAACCCCCCAGCTGAAGTCTCCTACATCCAGATTTCCCTTTTGTTTTTACAGAAATCTGGCATCAGTATGGCTTCATTGTTGAGAATTCTCCTTCCTGCAATTGTTTTTCCATGGATTCCTGCTCAGGGCAGGACAGAAACCCAGCCAGCCTTCTGCTTTTCCCTCTGTATCCTAGTTACCTTAGCAAGGCAGTGCCCTCTTGGATAACTAATCATTCCACCTCCAGCTTGTAAGGGACCCCACAGGGTGATGCTATGGGGGTGAACACACAGGTAAGGTGCCTCCCTGGGCTGGCAGCAGGCACGTGTGCATGGCTTAGCAAGCACCCACCATCTCTCCGGGTGTGGCTGCTTCCCCAGTGGAAAATCCCAGCTCCTCCCATGTCCTGGGAAGCTCTTCTGGCCACCCGGGTTTTCCAGCCAGCAGCAGGGTAGTGCCAGGAGCAATTCTCAGCTGTTTTTTTAACTGAACTTAACTGCAGTGTTTCTTTTCCAAGGCTTGCGTTCCTGCTCTCCATCAGTCTGGGATCAGTTATGTTCATCTCCCCACACCACGGCAATGAGAGACAGAAACGAAGCCAACTATATCCTTGTAAAAGCAATGAAAGACCTGCTGTCTGAAGGTACCAGCCTGGTCATTGGTGGTGGAGCAGCAGCGGAGTTTCTTTAGCTGTTGTTCTGGGATGTAGGCCTGTGTCATTTGCATTGGGTTTGTGCAGTTTAGGACTCAGTATTTAGGACTCCAAGGAAAGGCTTAGAGTTTTAAATAGGCCTTTGCTTTGCAATACTGTTCAGTGTCAGGAAGCAAGCAAAGCCAGCCTTCCCCTGTCAGTATGCTGCTTGCTTTACCCTCCAAACTCTTCTTGGTGAGTTTTACTGTTACTTCACACACTGCCTGCAAATCACTGCTAGCAGCAACGGGGATCTGTAGCCAAGGTAACAAGACCTGCCCTGCACACATACAGCTGTGTTTTTAGCTTCACACTCCACATTATGTCAATTTAAAAGGCTCAAATATTAGTTCCGTGGAGGAGGACACTGTAGTTGCAATGGCAAGGCCTTAATTCTCATGCTCGGAGGTAGCATAAATGCAACAGAATTGCTTTCCCCCAGGCCACGCTGATGCACTCTCCCCATGGGAAGTGTTCAAGGTCTAGGTCTAGGTGGGAGCCAGCTAGCAGGGCCTGGGAGATGACAGTGTCTAACTTACAGTAATGGATCACAGAGACCCTGCAGAAGTACAGGGAACATGTGTCTTTTAGTTTACCCAGTCCCTGGAATAATTTCCCCACTCCTTTTGGGGTGGAAACTACCACTCGGTACATGCCACAGCTCCTCCTCTTCTGGCTTGGCAAGCCAGGTCTGCAGTTTGGGAGAACAATAAGCAGGAGGTGGGGGCTTCCTTTCTGGGGGAAGGGCCTCTGCAGTAACCAGGTCTGCCAGCTTTTAAAATCAAGCACTGCTCTGTTGTTTTGGGGTTGTTTAAACAGAAATAATACACACCAGCACAAGTAGGGGAGTTACAGACTGGCCTCAGATCAGAGGGTTTTTCTATGCCATGTTCATTTCCTATTATAATTATATTTTATTTCAGTTGTGAAACTGTTCTTATCTCAACCCATGGGTGTTTACCTTTTTCCCAGTTCTCATCCCTGTCCCACTGGGGAGGAAGAAGGGAGAGTGAGCCAGTGGCTGAATGGTACTTTGTTACTACTTGGGCTTAAACCACTACAGGGCTGCATCGTAATACTTTCAATAGGCATGGTCTTTCCTGGACAGAAGGCCTTGGAATAATTTGTAATATTTGTGCAAGTCTCAAAGGATTGTGAATCTCCTGAACTTTTCCATAGCATTTGCTGGAAAACTTGCAACAAATAAGGACAAAGTAATTGAATATATGAATTCAGGCTTCACAATTTATCCTTGCAGGCTCCATAGTTTATCCTTCTGTGGAGTGGGTTCTACTGAAATTGTGTATGTAAAGGGAATTCTGTGTGTATGTGAAAGGAATTCCGTATGTACAGCTTTGCATCTATTCCACTGACTACAGTCAAACAAACATAGCCAGGGTCACATGTCTACTAAACCTTGACAATGTCCAGTAGCCATCCCTCTGCCATTCATGAGTCTTGCCTCAAGAGTGATGTAGCAAGTAATTCTTCATAGCTGTTTAGATGAGGAATCTGCTGCCTTTTGTGTCAGTAGCACAAAGATATAAATATGTGTTTCTAGAGTGCACATGAGGCACATAGCCTTTACTTAGACTGTACATGCATATTGTCATGAGGATAGATACCCCCTGGAAAATAATGAGAAAACAATTAATCTATTGCTGTAGGGGCTTAGGGCAAGAGCCAGCCAACTGTTGCACATCCACAGAATCACCCAGCCCTAAGAAAGTATGTCTTAATGATTTAATTACTTTTCTCATCTGAGTGGATAATGTAATTCTGATTACAGAAGCTGAGGATGAACATGGATAAAACTAATAAATACAAAGCGCATTCAACTGAGATGAGCATCATCAGCACTCACAGTGAAAATTCATTTATGGGCATTGTTTCATTAAATGTAACCTAGCTTATTACAGACAGATTATTTTTCATTTTTTATGCATGATGTCATTCCTTTATTTAAACAGACCATAGTAAATATTTTATGAAACCATTAAAGGAACAAATAATAAATTTCTGCATTAAAAATGGATCTGTGAAAGTGCCTGGCAACTAAAATACAAACAAACAAATAAACAGAAAGGGTGGAATTATGTTGCAATCTGTCAGAAATTCTCCTGGAGTTTTATCTGTGATTTGGCCACTGTTACTCTATTTGTCACTCAGTTGGCCTGTTAATACGAGATGAGTAAAATGGTAGAAATATGTGAGTTACCTTAGGGCAGAATATCTTGCTCTACCTCAGACTTTTAGAGGTTGTTAATTGTATGCTGGGATTTTTGTTTCCCCCAAAGCCCTGTTTGATATATTTAATTAGAGATTTTTAACTTATAAAGCATTTGCTGTGTGCACTGGCAAGTATTTTTAAGAACCATGCCCTATGTACTGAGGCAATTGTGCAGATTAGCTAAAAGAGTCATTAAACATATCTGCTTGCACAAGACTCATAATCCAGTCTCCTAGCATAATTTTATGGCTGCTGCAAAAGGCAGGATACAGATGGGGTGTTGAACTCACAGCTTAGCACCTCCTGTGAATCCCACTGATTTCAGCAAGTGCTGAAAGAATTCTTCAGTTTGCAAAATCTGGCCCCTCAAAAGATAGTAATTAATCTAATGGCAAACCCCAGAGTCTTTATGCAAAGGAAACTCACACTGAATTTACTGAAAGTGCAATACAGTTCTACTGAAATCAAGAGAGAGTCCCATTGCCTTTATAGAGAGGTGAATCAAGTAACTAATTAGGAAAGATGGGACCCTGCAGGAAACTGGGCCAATGCTTCATCTCCCACAGGGCACGGTTGTGGTGCTAATGGGAAGAATTCATTGTGCTCAGCACCTTCCAGCACTGCCCTACACCTGAAGTGGTTTGAATCCTAAATTAATGAAATTGAAGAGACATTTTATTACTGCTGCAGAAAAAAAGAACAGTAAAAAACAATGACAGAAATCTGAATACACAGATTTGAGTTTCAGCAGTAATATGTCATCGTCAGCTATTGCTTTTCAATTTTCTGCTTGCAGAAGGGTGTAGCTTTGTCAAGGTCATGCCACAAATAAATAATTCCTCTGTTTCAGCAAGGTCTTGGTAAAGCAACAGTAATCGGGACCTTCTGTAAATTAGAGTTTCTTTCTAAGAAATGTATTCTTATTTCAAATGACCCCTTGCCTCTTTTCCTTTTTCTTCTTCTGTTTTTAACGTCTAAGTGATTCGCAAACTTCTCACATTTCAAGGACATAATTAAGAATGCTGATTACATTGACGTCAATCTCAGAGCTGAAGAGTGGGAACAGCAGTGCACTTACTGCTTTTTAAATACTTTTGTCCATCCTCTACAAATAATTAATAGAACTTGAGAAGTAAAACAGGGCATGGTCTCTCCTCAAAAGATGCCAGGTTAAGAGTATAGATTTCTATGCATCAAGAAGAGAATGCAACTCATGTTGTCTTCAAAAGAGAACGTCTGTTTATGACAAAGCTTGGGCTTGATGAGAGTAAATGGATGCTGCTCTGATACGATTATTTCTTCATAGTATGCATTAATATCTTTTAAATGCAAGTCATGGCTTTCATTAATGCCATTATTTTGAATTACTAAGACCTTAATCCATTAGTTTGGTTATAATGTTCTTAATTAATAGGTGACCTATCTGTAACCTGATTTAATGTTTTACATAGATTGTCTGCTGATAACCTGAGACAAATATCAATGCATAATTAATTTTATTTTTTAATTAATTCTCAATATATGATGCTGTGTGGGTTTAAAACCAGGAAGGTATTAACTAGAATTTTGTTTTAATTAGCCTTGCATATGCTAAGTGTATTCTGCAGTGTTCAGTGCAACAGAGTTGGTGATCAGGAGGATAGTTTAAAACTCCTGATGAGGTTAGAAGTACAGCTCAATAGTAGCGTTAAGTGGTATCAGTGCTGCTCAAGAAGGAAACATGCAGAGACATTTTTCTATAGTCTTTTTTTTTTTTTTTTTTCTGGGTGTGCAGTGTAGTGTATCTTCTAGCTGTGATCCAAGAGCAGTTTCAAATTAGTAAAGAGGTTAAGGAGTGGAGATGTTACTGTGGTGGTCTGTAACTGCCAAGGAAAGCAAGTACCATTTCATGCAGCCATGACTTCATCTACCACTGGCAACAGATTGTAAGAGTTTCTGTGTCTGTGACTTTGCAACTGGTAGATAGTGAAATTCTCTATAAGGAAATTTTGCATCAACTGAATGCCTCAAGCTCATCTAAAACCACCTGGGTTATGGCCCTTCATGTAACAGCAATTAGAAGCATTTTTTTTTCATGAGTTGCAATAGCCAGTCTGTGGTATGTGATACAGCACTAAGCATGAATCAGAATAAACGCGTCAGAGGACCTTCTTATCTCTCAGGCTTTTTGCTTTTTCTGTTTGTCTCTTGATAATTTTGTTGTTTTCAAATGCTGATAGGAGCCTGAATTATTTAGATGGCTTGAAAAATGTCACCTTTCTCTGCTGTGAGGGTACTGGTCTCTGCTGCTGAACTGTTTCCTTCCATTATCTTAAAATTGTGCCACAGAACAAAGATGTTAATGCCATTTTCCCTACTGTCTGAGAGAGCCACCATTATGATCTTAAGGCCATCAGTAAAAGCTACATTTTGGCCTGTTCTTTCCCTGTCTTGCACCCTCTTACCATCCAGTTGTACCTCTGAAGCCAAGGGTGGTCTGTAGCCTGGACCTTTAGCAGTTGTCCATGTGCCACTGAGCAGCCTTGCTCATTCCCTCTTGTGGGGAGGAATATACTGAAAAATGTGAGACTTGGATGCTGGTAATGTAAAAGAAGTGATCTTTTCAAGGCCTTTTTTAAAAATTATGAAACTTCAGCATATTAAGAGACTGTATGGGGGAACATCTGTTCATGCAACATTATTCAAAAAATATGGAGTATGGAAATGATGACTAACTTTTAGAGAATAAGCAGATTTTCAGTTTATTTATTGGTTTTTTTATTCACTTTTTTACTCCTATAGAGC
>JAOEHX010017754.1:16268-32878 GCA_025448015.1 Bolborhynchus lineola
TGTTCTCCTTGCATTGGGTTAAATGTCATCAGTAGAAAACAAGAAAATGCCATGCTAACAAAGTGACAATAGTGAAGAACTATGTATCTGAATCATAGAATAGTTAGGGTTGGAAAGAACCTTAAGATCATCTAGTTCCAAAACATCTGCCATTGGCAGGGACACCTCCCACTAAACCATGTCACCCAAGGCTCTGTCCAACCTCCGCCAGGGATGGAGCTTTCCCAACTTCCCTGGGCAACCCATTCCAGTGTCTCATCACCCTCACCGTAAAGAACTTCTTCCTTATATTCAATCTAAACTTCTCCTGTTTGAGTTTTAATCCATTACCCCTTGTCCTATCACTACAGTCCCTAATGTGAAGAATCCATACCCAGCATCCCTATAGGCCCCCTTCAGATACTGGAAGGCTGCTCTGAGGTCTCCACACAGCCTTCTCTTCTCCAGGCTGAACAGCCCCAACTTTCTCATCCTATCTTCATATAGGAGGTACTCCAGTCCCCTGATCATCATCATGGCTCTTGTCTGGACTTGTTCCAACAGTTCCACACCCTTTTTATGTTGAGAACACCAGAACTGCACACAGTACTCCAAGTGAGGTCTCACGAGAGCAGAGTAGATCTGGAATTAAAGTTACACACTGTGGCATTCCAATTGAAGATTTCCATTCAGTGCTAAAGTAAACTTATATTACAGATGGGAAAAGCAATTTCTGTGCAGTTACTCAAATAGCAGTATTCTTGGAAGCTTTTGCTTTTTTATTTCCTTTCAGAAGGAAAACACATAGTTTTTTAATTTCCTAAGTAAAAATATAGTAATGGCTGAGAGTTGGAAATGTCTAATTTTGCTTTGGGTGACAGCATAAATTGTTCAGGTAAAAATTCTAATTTTATCTGTTTAATGGCTATGCCATGGAATGCACATTTAAGAAAAATCATGATTTTCTGAATTATTGTCAAGCAGATTTACCGATTTTTCTGTTAGGTGATATTGCAGATATTAAGGAGAGTATAATCTAAGTCTTTCTGTATACATTAAAATCATATCAGATCAGAGCCAATGGAAAAAAGAAAGATTATGTTTATTGTAATAGCTTTTTGGAAAAAAATAGCTTATGGTCAGATTCATATGCATCCATTTAAAAAATAATCTCACAGTATCTGTTTGACCTTAAAACAATTTAATGTAATGTTATACCATAGACCACAGCAATAGTAACTTATTTGTGGATTGGAAGTATCATTTTTTATCATCTAGCACCATTTTTCTTGCTAAGTGTAATAACAAAGAAAGCATATTATCTGACGCAGAAGGACATTACTCTCATTTGTGTCACAGAAACCCACATGAAATCAAGTAGGCTTGAACTTCACTAGAAGGTAGGGAAGTGTGTCTTTGTAATAATGCTCCTGCTTCTTTTGAGATACCTTCCATATGGAGTTCATCTATTATCTACAGAGAGAGTAAGAGGGAAGATTGCCTCTTACCACTCTATTTGATGTTCTGCACTGAGATCCACCTTTGGATCAGCAAAGCTCTAAGGGCTTGTTTCTTCACTTTTGTCCATGGTGGCTGCATTACAAAGTCCAAAAGATTTTCTTCCCTTAGCTTTTTCAAAACCATGTACATTCCCTCACCATGCATCTTCTTGCCAGTCTCTGAAGAGGGCAACCTCCTACAGGCAGGCCAGGAGATGATGTTTGACTAGCAGGTTCTTCTGCTTCTCTCTGCATGTATTCATAAAGGAAGGAGAAAAGGATGTTCATAATCTGAATTTTGCCTCACCTGTGGCTTTTTAGAGAATAATATATGGCAGTGTAACTCATAAGATTTGCCATTGACCAAATGATGTCAAAAATATGTTTGGAAGTTAGATATAGTAGACCAGATGTGATTTCAGTGACACTGCTGTGAATGTAAGGATACGTGACTTTCAGAGGTATAGAGGAGATCAGAATCCAGCACCTTATAACTGAAGTGCACCATGCAGATTAACAGTTTACTAGGCAGAATTGCCCTACATAAAATGAAGCAATAAAATCCAAACTATTTTTGTTGATTATGCCCATAAAAGCTTGGTTTAGGTCATCCATTGTAGGTAAAAGTAATAGAAAAAATTTCAAATTATGAATGATTCACTACCAGGAAATGAAATTCAAAAAATGAGGGTTAGTTTCAGCTATTTGTTAACCATAAGAAACTGTCTTGTATAAAATAGCTATCCTGTTCAGGTGTCACAATGAATTTATCACCTCCAATAAAATGTAGAAAGTATTGTTTTTCTAATATCAGTGAAAGATGGTGTCCATCTAAATTAGATTTTTCATTCATTTCTAATTGGCTTAAAATCCAGTTTAGCTACAGCTCTTTCACTCATAACTTGTTTAAAGGATTCTAATTCTCATAGCTAAATAGGCATCCTGACGTTTTTCATTTTCATCCATCATTAAGTTTCTTATGGCTGAGGTTGCTGGGTTGCGCATCACCTTTCCAATGTGCTGTCTCACTTCTGAAGTAACTGGGTTCAGATTGGATCCATTTATTTCATTCAGTGCCTTATCTGCCTCTTTCTCCTACTTTTTTTAAGCACTGATGAGGGTCATATTGAAAAACTATCTCCAACTCCAACTGAAATCAACAAGGAAATGGCTTTATTTTACTTTTAATTATGATTGAAATCAAACAGGACTGCATCATTTTATAAAATGGCCATTTACAATACACCAGCTTGTATACTGTGTTGAAAGCACCCTAAATTTCTTGTATATGTGTGTTTTTCATTTCATTCATTTAGAATTGCTTAAGAAATAGAAAATATTGTGAGAATATGCTGGGTTTGGGGTAGAGTCTATTTTCTTCGTAGTAGCTAGTATGGGGCTATGTTTTGGATTTGTGATGAAAACAGTGTTGATAACACAGGGATGTTTTAGCTGTTGCCACCCCAACAGCGAGCAGCCTGGGGGTACTCAAAGACTTGGGACGGGACACAGTTGGGACAGCTGACCCCAGCTTACCCAAGGGATATTCCATGCCACAGGACGTCATGCTTAGTATGTAAAAATGGAGGAAGAAGAAGGAAAGTTGGGGGATGACACACATTTGGAGTTATGGCGTGTTGTCTTTCCAAGCAACCATTACACATGGAATAATAGAATCAACTAGGTTGGAAAAGACCTTTCCTGGAGATGGCCAAACACCTGCCTGTTGCTAGGGAGTCATGAATGAATTCCTTGTGTTGCTTTGCTTGTGCACATGGCTTTTGTTTTACCTATTAACTGTCTTCATCGTAACCTGTGAGTTTTCTCACTTTCACCATTCGGAGTGAGCGAATGGCTGTGTGGGGCTCAGTTGCTACCTAGGGTTAAAGAATGACAGTCCTACAGAAATGTAAAGTGTCATTAAAAAAATCCATATTTTTTGAAAACAAACCATTTCTGTATGCTGGTAAAAAGGAAAATGTGTACTTTAGATGGGTAAAAGTAATAGTCTCTGAAGGGCAAAATAACTCAAAAGGCCATTCCTTTCTGGTAGCATTGAGAAACTGAAAGAGAATGTCAGGCTGCAGAGGCAGTTTATGTGTTTAGATACACTATTTTCAATACAAGGGAAAACTGAAATATATAACTGAAAAATATCCCATTATTAAATTTAATTTAATTAAAAATTAAAAATTACTCATGCTTTACTTTTATTTGCAAATGGGTTTTCCCAAGGACTGCTTTCTAAGGCAGTCTGTAATATGTTTTAATCTTTACCTTTAATCCTTTCAGCGATCTAGGAGAGTCATCAGGATGACTTTCAAAGTCTGGGACTGGTTGTTGAAGAAATAGGGCTTGTTCTAGATTCGTAGATATGTAATTTAAGGATATCTTTTACTTATGTGTGTGGAATGATGACTGCAAGGTAGATTTTCCTAACACTGTGGGACTACTGGAAGTTGGGTGGTTTATTCTTTACATTACCTGGTTCTTGTACGCTTTTCTTTTGAACTTCCCATGGTGGTTATTGATAAGGACAGCCTGTAAGATATGTGTGAGGCAATTGGTGTTATTATTGAAATTTCTGACCTATAAAAGTGGGCTATCTTTTGGCAATGTATTTTGTTTTTCTTTCAAATGAGGCTGGAATTAGAGACATATTAGACACTTTAGATCAGCCTGTTAAAGAAACTATAAATCAATCAGTTATGTTTTATAGCAGTTTCTGTATCTTCCTCTGTTCCCCCATCTTTATCTTCACTTTCTAATGGAACTAATTTTATTAAAAGGAGATATTAGGAAATTACCACTTATTATCTTGCATGAAACATTCCAAGAATGGGGATGCTAAAGCAAAAACTCTTATATGTTGAAGTAATAAAGCAATAGAAGAAGTTTTAATATCTGTAGTACAGGTCATACTCATTGTATGAAATTCAGAGAGTGAATAATAATTTTAGTGTTGTCTCAGTTTTCTTCTTAACAGTCATCTTAGGAATATGGCATATCCCATCTGCTCATGAAATAGTCATCAGATATACCTCTGAAATGTCATCTGGCTCTGTTCAACATATCCATGTGTCCTGGATAGACACACTCAGGGCTCTCCAGTGTTTTCACTGTTGGCTTTTTGAAAGGTTTTGTATCCTATCCTTGCCCTATTCCTTATACTCTTTCACCAAGTGTCTGGGGCTTTAAGGAGAAAAATAATATTAACCTGGATCATTACTGCAGTTTATGGTACCCCTCCAGATTTTGGGGCACTTTTTGTGTATGCCAGCAGGGCATAAGCACGATTTCAAAGACAGGGTGTCTTTGGCAAGGGCTACTGTCAGCATCCTGTAGTCCCTTCTTTAGGATCTCCAATGTGCCGACCAAACCTAGCAGAGAGCATTCAGTCAATGCCATTATATCAAATATCCTCAGGAACAGAATGGAGGACCTCCAGGGCTGAATGCAGGAGGTCTGACAGTATGTGCTATATCTCAAATAGCAACAAGATGCTCGTATTGGCTTCCAGTTCTCTGTGTGAAATGTGTTTGACTGTGTGGTGGTGGTGATAAAGAAGAGTATGTTGGGGGAGGGTAATATATTTATCTTTTGTGCATGATTTTCCTCCACTCATCCAATCCTGCCCTTCATAAGCCATGAATTTGCAGATATTTGGCATTAGCTCCTTGATGTCTGGCAAGAGGTAGCACAGGAAAAGGAAAGATGAATGGAACAAAGCTTGATATATCATAAGCATTTTACAGAACATTAAGGGTAATATTTTATTCCAGTAGATTTTGGAATTCCTTGCAAATAAAGCTGGAACAGAGAAGCAGCATTTTTTTTAAGTTTTGGAGACTTTGATCCCTTAACTCTTTTCTACTGATTTATTTGAGTGAATTTCAGATTTTAAATTGCACGTCCTATAATGATTGAATTCACTTTCCATATGCCCACTATTTATGGTGCAGCTGTTGGCAATGTTAATGTGAAAAGCACATCTTCTGAACATTGTCAAGCTCTTATTGTCACCTTTAGTTCCCTGGGAGATGGGTACAGAATTTTATTTCAGATTAAAAGGAAGAAAACTGTTACCTTTCAGGGAAAGCATATATTTATGTTTCTGGATGTCTCTAAAGTGACTCAGACAAGGAGATACGTATTTGAGTTATTGTTGCTAGATTTTATTATGCTTGGTGCCTGGGTGGCTATACTATATTATACGCTGCAAGGTTTAGAGTTGTTTTGGAAAGGAAGAGAAGAGAAGCAGTTTTTGGATCTTGATGAGGATGATAAAATGTAAATCCTAAATTCAGAAGTGATGGCATTGAGAATGAAAGTTTGATTTTTCATACATGACAGTCATTTTAAGCTCAGGCCTCATCTTATCTCTTCTCTCTATTCCACCTATTTATGCCTGTTTTTTCAATGAGTATGTCAAAATTGGTGAAATGATTATGCTTGTAGCCTACAGGAGATATGGATTAAAATCTAATGATAACAAAGCCAGGCTTAAGCTCACCATACATAGGTATATATCTTGCTAATTTATTTTATGTGTCTTACCAGTAAGCCTTCCTAAGGTAAATGTTTAAATTGCTTGTGTGGTCAGTTGACAGAGCAGATGCTTCTGAATGCCTCCAGAGGGAGAATCTGCCAGTCTCATGTTAGGTATTGTATTAATTAGATGATTTCTCTCCTGGAAAGCCTTTATGATCACCTACCTCTCCTCACTGATACTGTGCAGGATATTTTTGAAGGTCTGCCTCATTAGGCCTCTGAAATTTAGGAACAAGTTTGGTGCAAAAAAGATTAACTTGATCCTATCTGAACTGAGTCTCCCAGGGAGTCGTCATAAGTACAAGGAGAACATGTAACTGTGAGCTGAGGTTTTACTCCTAGCTCAAGCTGTGACACTGCAGGTAGGGCCACCAGCACAACAGAAGTTCAGTTGCTGATTCAGGCTCCCAGTGGAAAGCAGGGTCAAAAGCCTAAATATGAAACCTAATTAGACATTGAGTATATGCAAAGTAGAGCTCCTCCTTCCTTTCCTGTTCAACATAACATTATATACACATTTCAACTTTCTGTGGTACAGTGGTACTACGTATGAGTGCAGCACTTCTAATTAATGAGTGGTAGTATATAGACTTTATATTTAAAATTGATAAATTTTGATGGAAAAATACGTCCCTGTTTCAGTGTTATTATTTGATATCATTGCAAGTAACAACAAGAAAAAGTATTAAGGTTAACTTGTACCTCTTGACTGGAGCATATATGATGATTTATAATAAAATCCTTCTTTTCCTGTATGGAAAAAAAGGCATAGCAATATAGCACATTGTACCAGAAGGTTTATATGACTTGATTTGAGTATGGGTTTTCTCTGCAAGTCAATACAGACATAAATATGCACACATATATGCATGTACACACACATCTTAACAGCTTCTAGCTTGAAATGGAGAGAAGTTGACAAATAAAGGTTGCCTTTTTGTAAATTTGATCATTATCTTTTAGTTAACTGAAATTATTTAGTAATGTTAGTATCACGAAGAGGGAGAAGTAACCTGTGGATTGCTAGATTTATATGATAAAGGTTCTCAAGTATGTGCACTGTGGGGAAAAAAGTTTCAAACATATGTGGATAGTTGTGAGACACCATGGTGCTGTTGCTTCACAATGGATTCCTGTTTCAGAATTCATGCCCAGGGAAGCTCCGTTTCTACAAAGCTCTTGTAGGCCAGCATAGTCTTCAGTAAGTATGGGTTTGTAGACATCAAGGAAATCTTAACCCTTCTGGTGACACATATTTGGCTTTCTTTTGTGAATGCAAGTCTGACTCCCCTTCTGACCAGTCTTTTTTAAGATGTGCTGAGCCACTTGTGCACCAGCCTGGTTTTAGTATTATTATGAAAAAAATAGTAATGTGCTATTTAAAATTCATGTGGATCTGGTTACTGTGAGCTTCTCAGCAGCAAAACAGGTATATTTTTCTTGGAGAAGAAGCTTTTATACATTATGTGTGGAGTCAGAGTATTTCTTTGTGTCACAGTTTGGTACTTTGTGGCGATACGCAAGCTCTGAATTAGCTGTGTAATTAGCTGGGATACAGGGTGTATTAGGCTCTTAAAATAAGTCCTTCTTAGTGGATCTCCATGGTTTCTGACTCCTGAGCTGGCTTTCTCAGGACCAAGTACCACTTTCTAACACTGCTATGGCATGCATCTACTATTTGGATTTAGGTTATTGTTTGTGTGGACAGACATACCTGAAGCTAAAAAAAAAAAAAAAAAAAAAATTAAATTAATTTTGAAAATTGTGTTCTCAGAGGAATGAATACAAGTAAAATACCTCCAGTAATCTTGGGGCTCAAGTACACTTTTTGAACAAAAAGATTTGTCCTGCTAAAGCTGAGGTGTACACAGTGGAAGCTAAACTAAATATGTAAACTCCTTCATAATCAATAGAGAAGGTGATTCATTCTGTACTAAATTTCAAAGGTAGGTGTGCTGTTACTTCATATTAAAATTCTCACTATGCACATAACTAGAAATCTTCAAAAAATGGCAGATTATGGACTGTGAAGGAAAACCAGTGGACCAATATCAGCAGTGCTGTCTCTGAAAACTTACATTTTATACGACTTGTGATTGCATTTTGAATTGCTTTAACTGAACATCACAATGAAGAAACTATGCAGACTTTTTATTTTTTTTTATTTATTTTTTTTTTATTTTATTTTTTCTCTGGTGGATTTAAACTCGCTTTTATTCAAATCCCGATATTTAATTTAGATAAATGTCAAACTGGTATGAGTGAACAGCACTTTGTGTGGAATAATTACAAAATTCATTTGAAATTTCTAGAAATAAACGCAAAATAATTTAACATGCTATAGGTTTTCCCCCTTTATAATAAAATTCCACACTGGCAAAACTGGCAAGAGCTTTCTTTTGTTATTAGAATTTTTTAATTTTCCTTTATTCTGTTATTACAGTTCTCAGTTTTCTACCAAAACACCAACAAAAATGTGTATGCCCTGGATTTCAATTTATTTCATTATTTCAGGTTACCGCAAGTTTCAGTTTGGATGAGAAATAGTGAAAACAGCCTATGTCACTTATTTCCTGTAGCAGGTAGCTCTCAGGGGAGCTTATGTAAGGCTCAGCTGCATTTATAGTGTAGGAAAAAAAAAAAAGATTAAAATGTCATACGATAAGTCCAAAGCTACGTTTCATCCAGGATCACAAATTATTTATGAACTTAACATTTACCACTACAAAGTGCCCTTCAGCGCCCATTGTCCAAGGTGGTATTTTATTTTTGGGGGCCTAGATGGCGCTGCAGTACATAAAATTTACGTCCCTTCCACCCAGCACAAGTCTTGTGCGTAGTCCGCGTGGAGTTGCAGTCAGACTTCTCTCCCGCTTAGGAAAGAAACAAGCCTTTCCTACATGCACACAGTTAATTCTTTGTTTCTGTACCGACAAGCAAAATGATAACTCTTCTTGGTTTCTTTTTAAGGTTATTAGAAGTGCCTATTTCACTTGGTATATATTCACTTGTGGAGAAGTGTGACAAAGCTGTATTTTATGCGTGGAGTATTGTATATGTGCCAGAAATTGAACATATACATGAAACCCACATACGTTTTCTGTGAACATTAAGCTGTTTTTAGCCTGGAGGAGAAAGCAGAGAGGAAGAAGTTGTGGTATTCCCTGGTAAAGTCTGTGTTTCTGTTACAGGAGATGAGGACTTTAAAGATTTGAGAGTATCGAGATCTACCAGGGCTAGTGTCAAACACCACCCATGTTCTGATGGTACTCTGTTACATCCCATCCTACTAAACCAGGACCTTTTTTTTGTTATGCAAATCCTTTGTGCCTCTTACCATCTGCTTTATGCATCTCTATATGGATTTCAGGATATGGCACAGGGTCTGTGCTTCAGCACTGGGAAGAAATGACTGTAGATGAACCGAGTGCCTACCTGCATCCGCTGTTCCAGGAGATGAGTGTTCTCATCTCCTCCAGGAAGAGGAGATCAGATCTTCCTGTCACCTTCTGGTGAAACCTGAAAAGTCCAGTGATGTCCTCCTGGAACAGGAAATAGTTCCCTTTAACAAGCGCAAACTGGGTATCCATTAGGTTAGAGGAAGAAAGACTTACTAAGAAGAAGGAAAGCCATTACAGCCCATCATGCCTGAAAACCCACTGGTCCCAGGGCTGAGCTGTATATCAATGCCCGCTGTCATAGTAACTTAATGTGCAGCTGATATTATGTAAGATTCAGTTATTGACCCAGCTTTTGAGTGAAGGTCAAATACAGGAGTAAGAAGGAAGTGATCCTGTGGCTTTACGTGGCCACAGAATGTTTTCTATAAGTTAATATTTTCTATAAGCTGAGCTTTCAACACCAGCCAGCGGTGCTGTCCAAATGTGACTAGGCTGAGGTGACAGAAGAGGTGAGCTAACATGCAGTGACTGTGCTCAGGTCCTTCACTTGAGGGTAGCTATGTAGTAGTAATAAATACAGACTGCTTTTTAAACAGCATCTTTAGAATTGTTTGCTAATAGTATTATTCTGAATACTCTATGTAATCCTTTGTTCTGGGAATAGAAATGAGTGTCATTCAGAGACTATAAGCTACTTTCTTTGAAAGCTTGCTGGAGTTACCAATAACTGTTTGAGTTTTTACATATGTGTTCTAAGGTTAATGTTTTATGAAAATACAGATCAGGTCTTGATCTTCAGAAAAGAGTTAAAACAAATTTCAGAAGAAAAAGTAGCGAAGAAAGTTTTTACATATTATACAACACTGCGTATACATTCATTTTGCATGCTCCTGATGACATTGGTGTTATTGTTCCATAGCACAGGAAAACCTGGGGGAGTAGCTGGAAGGTGAAATGCAGGCAGGGGCTGCTCTGGCACCATCGCCCATCTCATACCTGGCATTTTCTATTTCCCCAGTGTCAATGCCAGGGTAGCTACTCCTAACCCTTTATTTTCTAGCTCATGCCTGCATCTGCACTGTGTTCTCTGCAATGCTGTCTTGGTGAACTGACACAAGTTACTAAAAAAACTTATTTGAATTGCTCTCCCAAGGACTTAGATTGAGCTGCCAGAGACAGGTTCTGCACAAGCAGTGGTGTTGCTTAATGTGGAAGCACAGCTACTGCCTGTCGATGGATGTGCTGAAAAAAAACAGCCAGAGACCTCTTTTATCAGATGAGTGAAAATCGGCCCTTTTTGTTAAATTCTGCTCTTTGGGTGCAAAGCTGCTTCTACCTTTCATTTGTAAAGTCAGGCACAAAGTATGGAAACTGTTTGGTAGAAAATCTGCCCCCATGCTAATCTTTTCTCCCTTTACAGATTCAACTTGATCCGTGTTTATTTGCTGCTCTGGAGAGATATTGTCCCCTCTTCCACACAGTCACGTGCAGTTCTGTTAAGGGCTCATTCCACCATTGACCAGGCAGTGGGGCTTAAATTCACTGCACAGTTAAATTAACACAAATTGGGAACAACTGAGTTGATGCTGGTAGCAGTGGACTTAAATTCTGTTATGCTGCTTGATGTAAAACTGCAAGCAGATACAGAAATTCTGGCCTTGTTTGGTTTTGTTTGTTTGTTTCTTTTAAAATTTCTTAATGAGGTTTTTAAGTGTCCTGGGGAGAAAAAAAAAAAACAAACAGATTTTTTAAGGGAGTATTAAATTCATTTTACTTTTTAGCATAAAATGGAAATTTAAATTGGCTTTGCTGTTGGAAAAGGGCAATGCTGCTTACATCTCTGATCTTGCATACTTTGTTCAAGTTACTGTTCTCCTTGACTGTGCTTTTGTGTAAGGAGTCTACTGTCTGGATCTCAGTAATTAAATGATACAAAAATTTCTGTTCAGAGTCTTGAGTCCTGAAACTTTCTAGAAGATGTCTGTAGTCTTTTGATTTCAATAACCACAGGAGACACCTAGACTTGAGTTGAGTTACTGCAAGCTCTCTGGTGGAAAGTCAACCATTTCAAAAGATCTTATTAAAATCAAAGATGAGATTGATGAGACTGAAATAATTAACATTATCTACTTCTCTTGGCTTACAGAATTACCTTGATTCTATAGCTGTTATATATGCTCTTAAAAAGAATATTAAAAGCAGCTGTCACATATTTTTTTCCATCAAGATGTATAAATTTTAAATAGCTCTTGCTATGAAAGCTAGGTCAATATTCTATGCTGGAATGAAAAAAAAAGTTATGTGTAAGATAAAAGATAATAAGGATAACTTAAATATGCGTTTCCTAGAAAAAAAAAAAAAAGTTTTAATATGTATTTTTTTTGGCTGCTAATAAGAAATGGCAGATAGGTAAAGTCTGGCAAAAAGAAGTATCCCTGATGTGTTGTATCCAGTCTATATACCCCCCCCCCTCCCCATATCAATAACAGGGCATTTATTTCTATTGAATTGCAGACATTGTTGAAGATGCACATCTCCTTTTCTAGTACATCTAGGTTTAGTACGTTACTATTCAATGAAGCCTTCCCAAGCATGGATGCCAGATAGTTTGCTCTTTTAATCTAGGATTCAGATTAAAAGTCAGCCTCTGGCTTTTATTCTACTTAAATTGAGGTGTTTACCAGGTTCTGTGAGTGTGTTTGGGCTTTGTTCCTGTTACACTCAGTACTGCTTCAGATCCTGTCCTGATCACTATAGTTTTTGACTACAATCCAGTTGTGCACAATGAGACATGACTAATAGCTGTCACGTATAGTTTGGTTTGGTTTTCTTCTTGGTCTTCCCTTGGGTTATTACAGGTCCTTATCATTTAACCAAATCCCTCCATTTTTAGGAAGCCTCACTTTTTGTGTTCTCCTGACTGTCTGACATCATAAATGAGGTGTCATATCTGCATATGCAGATAGCAGTATCTAACATGCAAGATGCAAAATTTTGGAGGCAGATTAATTAGTACAAAAATCTAAGATGCATGTGATCTACCAAGTGTCTCAAAATCTGGCTCTGCAAGTGGAATTATCTCCAGGCACTGTTAGAAGTGCCTCTTCTCATGCCAAAGGCAAAACCACCTTTAGAATCTTATAACTACTGGAGGATGCACATTGGAAGCAGACTTGGGCACAGAGGTCTAGTAAGTTCTTACTAATTTCTTCTTTTCTCTGGTGTGATACAATTTTCAGAATAAGAGCAAAAATTAAATGGTGCAGTGAGAAACTTGTCTGTTAACACAAGAGAGCAGTTTGCTACAAATGGTGCAATAAAAGAAGGATTGGACCAGATGACCTCTAGAAGTCACTTCCAACATAAATTATCTGCAAGCCTGTATTTTTTTTCAGTATCATTTGGCTGGCAGAATCTTTGTTTTTCTATATACTATGTTTAAAATTAAAGATTTTCTGACCTCTGTGAGGTGTCTGGGTCCACTCTTTGTTTCACACTTTGTCATTTGTATTTCAGAACCAACTTATGATCACTGCAGCAGCAGTATCTCTTATTTTTGTTAAAAGATAATGCCAGCTGCAGAGCACTTCAGTATAATAAACAACTCAGAGGTGATGGGGAGAACAACCATACGAAACTGAATAATTTGCCCACATTCATAGAAAATCTCTATAGCCAAGGTGGAAATATATTTCAGCAGCATGGATGCTGCTCTGTAATCTGTGTTCACTCCTGACTATTTTGCCTCCAAATAAATTTAGCTCTAAAATTATTTTTGAAGCCAAATGACTGATTTTACCACCAAAATCATATGCCAAACAGTAGATTGTAAGCTATGTGATACTGTTGCAGGCATAGATACATTTTAAGAGGAGAGTTTTTGTTTGGCCAAAGAAATGAATTGCAATTGTGCTGAATTGCCTGTGCTGCTTCTTCCACTTATGTGTGATACAACTGCTGAAGGCAAATTGGCAAGGTTTTTAGATTCTTGCACATTGTTAGGTTAAGAAGAGAGAAGTCAGACCACTTAAACCCATCTCCTTCCTGACATGGTCTATGTACTGACAAATGGAAGTCCAGCACTTGGGGCAAGAGCCAGCAGTACATGCAGGAGACTGTCTGGCAGGTGTTTCAGCACTGATCTGTAATGGTCTCACCTGCCTCTGTGTGGTGTCAGATGTTCTCACCATGATCCCTATTACCTGGAAGTCTGTGTACACACTGGTAGCCAGATGTTGGCACAGGGTGCAAATCAAGTCAACCCATATTGATACCATGTTACACCTTTTCAGTGGTTTCAGATATTGTTCTGTCACTTGCTGAGCCATACCTGTATGAAACCTCATCACACTCAGGTCTTGTTTGCACTGCCTTGCTGTCTGCAGCTCATTATTTTTAGGCAGTCAATGTTGTAATGCTCCCATAACATATTCATTTGCAGCAGTGAAAGCAAACTCTCCTGGGCTGCATTAGCAACAGTATATCCTGAAGATCAAGGTATGTGATTATACCATTTGGCACTTGTTAGGCCATACTGGAACTATGATGTCTAGTTGGACTTTCTCCACTTTGAGAGACTCAAAAAAATTCTACAAAGGGCCAGCAAGAGGATTAGAGAGCTGGTGAACTTGACGTATGAAGAAAGGCTGAAGGAATAGGGTTCAGACAGAAGAGGAGGTGCCAGGGGAATCTAATAATGGTTTCCCAGTGACTGAAATGTAGTTACGTACAAGATGGAAGCGCTTCACAAGGATGCATGGTGGCAGGACAAGAAGCAACAGGCACAAGATGCTTTAGAGGTGTCATGGTTTAAGCCCTGTCGGCAACTAAGTAGCACACAGCTGCTCATTCACTCCTCTCCACTCCCTCCCTGGGTATAATGGAGACAAGAACTGAAAGAAGGTAAAACCCATGGTTTGATATAAGTACAGTTTAGTAATTGAAATTAAGTAAAATACAATATATCATTATAGAAATTATAACAACAATGACAATATGGACATTAAAAATAGGTGAAAAAGGGTGAAATGAAAATTTAGGAAACACAACTGATGCACAATACAATTGCTCACCACTCACTGATCGATATCCAGCCCATCTGTGAGCAGCAGTTGGTCCCTTCTGGCCAGCTACCCCAGGTTATATACTGGGCATGACATGCTGTGGTATGGAGTACCCCTTTGGTTACTTTGGGTCAGGTATCCTGTCCCTGCTCCCTCCCAGCTTCTTGTGCCCCTGTGCTCTGACAGAGCATGAGAGACTGAAAAGTCCTTGATCAGGGTAAGCATTACTGAGCAATGACTAAAACATTGGTGTTATCAGCATTGTTCTCAGACTAAACCCAAAACACAGCACTGCACCAGCTATTAGGAAGAAAAATAACTTTATTCCATCTGAAACCAGGACAAGTGGAAATTCTGTAAGGAGTTAAGAAGCAAATTCTTCATCCTGAGGACAATTTAATATGGGAGTCATGGAATCTCCTTTGCTGGAAACCTTCAAGACTTGGCTTGGCAGGGCCCTGAATAAAGCAGGGCTGCTTTCAGTAGAAGGTTGGACCAGATCATTTTCAAAGATTCCTTCTCACTCAGACACTTGTACTATGCTATGATTATTTTATTCTCTGCGTATTCAACTCAGTAAACCCTAAAATTGCTTGTTGTAGCAAATAATATCTTTTAGGAAATCACAGATTTATTCTGCTGTTAGCTTGATGACACTAGCAACTGACAAAAACTTATTTTAATTTTGTGACTTCTATTAATTACTCAGTAACCCTGCAAAATTTCCCATCAGCCCTTTCCTTATTGAAATCTCTTACATAAACTGGTTGGATCTTGCAGATTTTTTTTTTACCTAGTACCTTACTATCCAATTAAAAAGATAAATAGACAGTGGAAAAATCAATTAAAGCAGAAAAGTTGTAATGTGTTAAGCTAGAATTGATTCTGACCTGGAAGAATTTGGGTCATTATCTAAATATTCCCATGTCTTGGAATTACTTTCATCCTGTGGTTGAGCTCTGGTTCCACTGTAATTCTTAAGAAGATTAATCTCAATTTTATTTTAAAGTAGGAGTTCTGAAGAATTTGAAGTTTGCTATATTTACAACATCAAACAATCTAGAGGCAAAATGAACGACTTTATGCTTCTATTCAGACTCGTGAAATTATGAGGTCATGGAAAGAGAAGGGTTCTCTTGTTAACTATTTCCATAATTAACATTCATTTGGCTACTTGAGGTTTAGCATGCCATTTCATTAGAATAATGCAATTGCAGATAGAGAAAAAAAGTTTTGAAAGTATAATTGGTTTTCATTGTCAATATAACTTAAAATCCCATTAGCCACAAAATTTCAGCATTGTTTTCCTAATGACTTGCATAATTGGACCATCAGATGTCTCTCCTTTAAAAAAGAAAAAACAAACCAACCCTCACTTGGTGGTTTTAAAGGTTATTATTTGCATGAATTTTCCCCCCTCGGTGTTACATTCCCACTTCTATTTCCACCAATGCTGACAGGTCAGAAACCTAGTGAGTTAAATGAAATCATGTCAAGAGCAACTAGAGCTGTTACTTCTCCCTCTCTGTTTTTTTGAGAGACTGACAACTGCTGGCAAATATGTGCATGTTATAGTTTGATTTGAGGTACTTGTGTTCTTCAGCCCATTAAGACAATCCAGAGAACTCTTCTATGTTTGCTGTTCTCTTTTAAATGTGCCTGTGGCAAGTTTTGTCACTTCATTACAGGAATTCCAGTGCACTCTTTTTTGACTTAAATGGAGACCATTTTGGAGACATTGAAAATGCAAAGTGTAAGAAAGAGATATAGACAGTCATATCAATAAATATTTTCCAGAGATACTCATTCATATAAGTAAACTAGATCTGCCATACATATTACTAGAAAAAATCCATTCTTACGTTTCATGTGTCAGTGTTAACACAGGGGTCGTGCACATAAAAAATCATGGAGAAATCACATTTCTGGAAGAGATCTTGAGAAATTGTCCAGTACAAACTCTTGCCCCAAGGCATGTTCAGCTCTTCCTAAACAGATGTTCCACTTATGGATTCTTAAAAATCTCCAGTGTTGAAAAGTCCGTATTTTCTCTAGACACATTAATTGAGTGTTTAACAATATTTACCATTCTTTCCTCTACTGTAGGTAAGTTAGAT
>JAOEHX010017756.1:0-10495 GCA_025448015.1 Bolborhynchus lineola
TGGAGCATTCACAACTTCCCTGGGCAACCCATTCCAGTGCCTCAGCACCTTTACAGTAAAGAATTTCGTCCTCATATCCA
This sequence comes from Bolborhynchus lineola, assembly GCA_025448015.1. Lineage (NCBI taxonomy): Eukaryota > Metazoa > Chordata > Aves > Psittaciformes > Psittacidae > Bolborhynchus > Bolborhynchus lineola. The sequence goes on from JAOEHX010017756.1 coordinate 81, forward strand.
ATCTAAACTTCCCCTGTTTAAGTTTGAACCCATTAATGCTGTATTACCATTTACTTAACACCTTGCTACGTTATAAAATGATTGGAAAACAGTTCCCATAACACTGTGGAAACTCACTGGATTGAGAGTACTGGGACAGTTTCCTTGAAAAATCCCCAGCCTCCTCCTTCTCTTCCACTAATGGGATAAGGAGAGAAATTAGATATCCAAACAGTTACCTGGGGAAAGTGGTAATGGAGACAGGATTTAGTCCGTTTTTTACAAATGAGACAGAAAAAATATGTTTACACCTTCCAAGGCATTCAGGTGGTGTCTGCCATAAAAAGATAATCCATTGCAGGCAATGGCTAAAAGTGAGTCCACAGTATGAGCCAAAAATTGCAAGGATCCCCACATTTTCCATGTCCGTTAAACAGATGTTATTCCTCAGAGACCTGGAAGGCATTCAAGGTCTGACCTACAACCTACTGATTATTGTAGTGGGCTGACTATCACAGGAATAAATTGCCAGAATACAGAGTTTGGCTTGAAAGTCTTACTTAATCATTTGTTTGATTTAATGCTCAGTATACTGGGAACTGGAGGCTGATACAAGAAGATTCTCATTTTCCATTGAAAATTAGAAAAGTAGTAGAAGTTCCAAAGTTAGGTTTTCCTTCCCAAATTTAGGCAATTATCCCATTTATGGAAAAGTATTCTACTCCAATTTTAATCTTCATATTAATCACTGCTGCCTTTTACCCTTCTTTTCAAAGGTAAAGCCTGTTCTTAGGTGATTTTTACCATTAAATTACAGTATTTATAGAATTAAATCCTTGAGTAACCTGAAAAATCCAAGCAGAAATTGTTGCTATAGGAATGGGTCCTTCTTACTATTTTCTTCTCCATATTCATCCAAGTTAGGCCCATGCTGAAAAAATACCTCATTGTGCTTTTTTTTTTCTTAAAGACTGACTGTCAGAAAAGGAAGAAGGAGAAGAGGAAATGTGTTGCTCTATGCTGGGAAGAAACAGGTGTAACAGAATCTGACGCCTCAATTGCAATCTTATGCATATGAATAAAAGTGAATCAGATTGTTCACCTGATGCTAACTCACTGCAGCACAGTTCAGGTTTTTGATGGCTTTGCACAAGGCCAACTCAGACTTATCAAAAACATACAGCTCTTATTTGTCTAAGGCACTGAGCTGCAGAGTACTAAAGTTCAACTTCTCGTAAATGGTGATATCATTACATGTAAAAATTAACAGACTGCAGGTATGCAGAGTTGGGAAACTGGAACTATATATAGAATTCTCCACTGGACTAGTTTCAAAACAAAAAATACTCTCAAAACCCTGAAAACTGCTGAGCCTTTGAAAACTGCAATTGTCTTTCAAACAGCTACTGAAACCTTGTTCAAAAGGCAATATTAAATGGTGACAGCTATTGTTTCAGACCAAAAAAAAAAAAAAAAAGTCATTTTTTAGATCAAGGTTTTGTAGTACATTTTTGGATAAACAAAGATTCTCATTTCTGAGTGAAAGTAAGTGTAGCTGATACTTTAAAAATACAAGGCATTTGGGGTACTTCGAAAAAAAAAACCCACCACAGTATTTTGGGAATGGTTGTGGACTGTGCTCTTTTGACCAATTTAGGTGAATGCAGATATGCTGGGAAGCTGAAGGTTTGGTTTAAAAAAACCACCATAATGCCTGAAAGTACAAGCCCATACAAAGGGAGTTTGTTCTACTGTCCTTGCCTTTAAGGAAAGAAATTACTCCAGACTTCTGTTCAGGAAACAAAGTGCTGAAGCATATTTTCATGGCTATTATATAAGCACAAATAAAAGGCTGTTTTTTAAATGGTGATGAGATGCCTTTTTAAAGTGAAGACATTTGTCTTCCTGAATTGTACCCAATGCAAAATGACGTCAGGTGGAAGTAAACAGAAGCAAGCATCAGCCATGTTTCAGATGCATGTGGTGCTCTGCAGCAACAGCTGTGCCCTGATGAAAATGTTGATGAAAAAATGGCCAGCATTTGCGAAGAGAAGAATTGTTGGCAGCCAGATGTCAAAGTCTAGCATGGTCTGTTTATTACAGCAGAAAGTGATGCAAAAATGTTAAGCAGGTGTTTTTATGTGGTTTAGGTTGTTCTACTTGACTGTTTTATAGGCTGATGTTATTGGTATTAAATAATTATACTGTAACTAATGTCAGCCTGTTACAGATCAATACAAAATTAATAGCTATCAATGCAGGGTGAAATTATTAAATGAAATAGGAGGATAGTATGACTTTCCCTTATATATAGCATGTCATAAATATAAATGTAACAGAAGAAAATAGAGAAAAACTCTAATCAGGAATCAGCATGAAATTATCCTCCCACATATTGGCAGGTATTGTTCTTCGAAAAGAGCAGCAGGAGCTAATGGAAATAAATATGTTGGAAGGACAACGAAGCATCCTAATGTGCTGATAAAGGGAAAATACGCAAAATTCAGTTTTACACCGCACAGCTGTACCAACGTAAATACGAAATAATCCCAGTTGAATAGAGATTTAAACTTGTGTAACTGCAAACACAACTTGAGGCAAGATTTGGGCCTCCCAGGTTCCCAATGGGACAGGAGAGGAAGACAAGCAACATCTCCAGTGGATAGAATGCTGTTACTGGTTTTACCACTACTGAGCTCCAGAGCAGGTCTAGGGTGTGTGGCCCTGATGTCAAAATGGTTATTCCTGCAGTTGGTGACCAGTGCAATTGGTAAGAAATAATGTGTCATCTCCAGTGACTCTAGGCATCAAACAACACAACTCAAGAATAAGTCCTGGCTGCTGTGCTAGGAAATGGCTGCGTGGCAGTATCAACACACCACTATTAGCTGTGTCCTTGAACTCACTGATTCATTCCATAAGAGACCTTTCACCAGCTGATTTTTTTTTTGCTGTTAATGCTGTAAGAATAGAATGTTGGTGAATGGACAGCAACAACAGAAAAAAATCCCAGCTGAATTAAATTATTATTTGCAAGACATTCTAAGATATTGATCTGCCTGACTTGTAAGTAAGTCATGCAGTTCAGTGCTGAACAAAAGGTGAAATTTTAAGAAAATGTGCTGTAGGGCATAACTTGTAGAATAATTAAAAACTTAAAATTGCTTCTTTTGACTAAACACCACTTTTGCTTCAAAATACTAGTACATGACTTGATAGTATGACAAGAAGCTTACGGAGAAAATTAGGAACAGGTTTTTCTGCATTAGGCCTGTGAGAATTTCTGCTGTATAATCTGATCAATACTTTGCTTCTCATTTTGACTTTCACACACTGTGGATGACTTAAAATAAGTAGACATAAAACGAATAAAGAAAAGACCAGCCCATTTAAATATCCAAATGTGGTTATGCTTGGAATATGTAGATTCAGTTATTACTCCCATAAAATATAAGCTTTTTCTTAAAAAAAGTGAGCACAACATTGTCTATTAAAGGTCATCCTTTTTATACTACCACCCATCCAAATTCTTGCGTTGGATTTAAATGTATTGTAATGCCATAAATATGGGCAGGAGAGAAAGAGTGGTGAAAGAAGATTCATAGAAAATGACCCTAATAAGCTTTACAGACTACTTAATATCAGAAAAAAGAAAAAAGATAGAAGCTAAAGATCCATTAGAAATATGCCTAATTTGTGCTTTAACCCTGCATTTGACATTTAACTTGGTTTTACTGATTCCTTAATCTGTCTGTCCTTCAAGCCAAAGTATCTTTTAATTAAAAAGCTGTAAATGTGCCCCTTTGGCCATCTCTTAAATCTGCAGTCCTCTTAGATTTCCCCTTAAAAGTCTAATCCCCTTAGTTCCTTGGAGAAAACCCCTGGCTCAGCGAGGCTGTGGCACAGCATCCAGCAGACCTGAGCAGGCTGGCTGATCAGAGCACCAGCTGGGCACCAGCCGGGCACCAGCCTCTTGCTCCTCACCTCAAACAGCCCACTTCAAGGACTCACCCACTGTGGGTCTGTGAGTCAGAAGAGCATAAAGGAGCAGGAGGAGGTCCTTCTCTGGCTGTCTAGTCATCAAGTATAATGCCACTTGCTCTCTGCTCAGCACGTAGAGGGTCGACCCACCAGAACTGATGGCAGATCCCTCCTGCTATGGTGGAATCCATTGTTTCACCTGAGATGTTTCCAGAAGCCTGAACAGTGAGACTGCTGCTTCATGTGCAGCTCAAACGGCACCATACTTCTAGCAGAGGTTGAAGGGGTGTTGAGCAACCTGGTCTAGTGGAAGGTGTCCATGTCCGTGGCAAGCAGGTTGGAAATGGATGAGCTATAAGGTCCTTTCCAACCGAGACCACTCTGTGATGATTCTATGATACCCCCTGCCACCCAGCCTGGACCCTGGTGTGGTTATTAAACATCAGCATGCAACTCAGGGGACTTGGATAGGTTGCTATATTTCTGGTGTATCAAACAGTGAATCCTTTCTCTCTAGCATCATCTTTTTAGCAACAATTATATCAACCAGATCCTTCATATAGACTAAAAGGTAAATCTTGAAGAGCTGATTCTCTGTTTTTTTTTAATTTCCACCACAAACTTTTAGTATCAATAGGAAACAAAACCAGCCACAGTAATTCCAAACTGGAGTTCAAAAGAACTGAGACTAAAAGTAAGATACTGAGATATGCAAGGGAAAACTGGATTTTCCAGAAAAGATTTTTTTTCTGTCCTTGAAGAAAACACATTCGTACTTAACTGGGGGAGGACGGGGAGGGAGGAAGGGAGAGGTTCATATGCTGTGCCAAATTATTGTTCTGTCACAAAATTAAAAATCGGGATTAGAAGCCAACCATATTTCTCAAACATGACATGTTCTCTACACCATATGCTCTGAAGAGAGATTAATTTAATTATTTGGAACAGGTCCATATACTTGTCAAATTCCAGGACTCCACCCAAAGTCATGTAATAGGTTTCTTCAAGGTGCATGGCACCACATTATGCTGTTTTCCAGATCTGAATTGCGTTCCTTAACATAAAACTCATTGACAGCATCTCAGTCTGATAATAAATACCTAACTTCAGAGAAGAATGAGAGCCAGATCTGTGCTCCAGTACTGAAACTGACAGCATAGAATAAGGTCCTTAAATCATCCATATTAAACATAGAGATTTAGATACCTAAGAGTGTCGCTTACAATAGCCAGCATGCTGGGACACCAAAACCAGACAGACTAAGGGAAATTGTGAATCGAAAGGCAATAATTAAATTGCATGTTACAGAACCAAACCCATCTCCTTGGAAAGCAGCTATCCACATCCAAGTGTGCTGCCCAGTATCCAAAACTGGACAACCAAAGTCTGAACAAATCACCAGCCAAATGTAACAAGAATTTCTTTGCACTCTTATAAGCATCCTAGCCTGATCTACTTGTTCCCCAAATCATGCACAGTTGGGACAGACTGGCATGCACCTGAATACTGGCAAAAGCAGCCTGAAGCATATTGAGCATTTAAATACAGGCAGACCGCTCTTAGTTAACAGGACAAAATGTAAGATGATGGCATCTGTGGAAATGCAATTCACATTTTAGATGGCAATCTAGGGCTTACTGTCATGTTTATGGATGCTACTTACAGAGAGAAGGAGGAGGTGAAGAACTAGCTGGGAGAAAGCAAACTGAACAGACCTCATGAGAGCACCTGTAATGTTTGTTTCTATGTGGTTTTTCCTTATGTTTAAAAGCCATTTCCACTGAAAAGGACAGAGAGTGGAGAAGAGTACGAGTTTCAGCCGTGTCATGTGTTTTTGGGCCAATTACACTTTACAGTCAGCTTCCACTAGTGAGATACAAAAGTTTTGGGGTTTTTTTTAGGAATACAATTCAGGAGTCTACTGTACACTATGAAGTGAAAAATTTCTCTCAGAATTACCTATGAACTGTGAGAAGAACTGCAGAATTCATGCTATAAAAGCAGAGTTAATAATTACTCTATGCAATAGCTGAAATAACGCAAAACACCAGCAAATACTCAGCTAGAAATAGTAGCAGACTGAAAACAGAGTTGGCAAGAGAGCATGAGGAAAAGCATGTCAGGTCACAAAATCAAAGGCATCTTAAATTGGGCTCTGTTACGCATCACGATAGATTACAAAACCCTTGAGTCTTGCTGTTACTGAGCCTCAGTATGCAAGAAAAGCGCCAGCTGTCCTAGCATTTGCCTCTGCAATAACAAAGACTGTGAAATAATTGTAATTCAGGAATTAAGTATTTATGTCACCTTGCTGTACACTGTTAACCATGTTTTTCTTTTACCCTGTAATAAAATGTTATTTTTTAACCAAATGCATGTTTGCTTGCTGCATCTACATTAGTAAGTAGTGTGGCAGAACTGAAGGGTGGAATAGTTGATGTCAAGGACCCCATGTCTAGGTGATACTCACCTGTCTCAGGAATTTTACTTTGGACAAGCTATGACCTGGTTCTGCGGAGTTAGCATTCATTAAGCATTGGGGCACACAGGTGAATGTCTGAGCATAGCTCTGAGTTTACTTCCACTCAAAAAGAAACGTCCTGAAATGCTCTGATGTTGTTTTTCAATATAAATGCGGTAAGTGGAAGGGAGACTCACTTCCAAACTTCATGCCTGTTTTGAGGTAAAATGCTAATGCAGCCCCATCCTGAGCACTACAGCGTTTATAAATGTTATTCTTTCCAGAGTCTCTGGGTGAGGAGGTCTCAAGAGTTCTATTTTGCAATTTTGAACTATTCCTTTTGCCACCCATCAAGACTTAGCAGAAAAGTAACACTTATCAAAATAATGTCTTTCATACAATCTTAGTGGAAAATATTTGTGAGGAACGGAAAAAGACCTGTGTTTAGTTTGTTCAGGCTGCTGGCTTAATAATGAACATCATCTAGCTGAAACAAGAACCTTGCCAGCCTTTTTGAAGGACTGACCACTAGGTTTTCCTCTTTCTCAAATAAAGCAGAAATATTTATAAATTACAACACAAATAAACCCCATTCTTATTCAGTAGCAAGTGGAATAAAACCAGATTACCAGATTCAAGTTCTTCTGACTACACTTGAAGCCGAGTTCTAGCCTGTTCTTCCCCTTGGAGCTGCTCAAATGCCCCAGCTCTCAAATCCTTTCTTAGCTGAACAGCATTTGATGCTATCTTTCCCAGATACCCAATGTCCCCAGCTCAACAGGAAGGGCATAAAATACTAATTGGGCACAGTGGGTCACTCCTAGTTGCAGTCAAGTCCTCTCGGGAAGAGGAGAGAGAGAGGCTGCCACTCTTCGTGCTCCGAGCTGCTCAAACCACAGGCTGCAACCTTGGTGCTGATGGCTGCACACCGAAGGCGTTATTAGATGATTCCAGCTCTCTCTTTAACTGCCAATAAGAAAACGTAACCAGAGCTGGCCTGGTTTCCGAAATTCCTTTAGGTATTCGCTGGATAGCATGGATGTATAACCACTAATACATGCAATCAAATGCACACTCATCATCCTTTTGTCTCATTACCTTAGATAATATTATTTGGGTGCAAGGACAATTTAAAGGAAATAATAGTATTTTTAAAGCCTAGTATCAATTCTTCACACTCATGCTGACTTTACCAGTGAATATTATAACTGAAGTTTTGTTCTGAGTTAGGCTGAAGTGGGATATACTGATTTCAGGTTTAGCCTTCTCTATATATTCATGGACATAGTTGTTCCTTCGAAATTTAACAATGTATGTACTATGTAAATTTACATTCAGCTTGATTTGATAGCACTAGGTGCTAATGAAAGAATTCTCAAAAGAAACCCATGAGTCTTTCTAAAAGTGAGTTTCTGCACATCACCATTCTGATATTTACTCATGTTTTTTGTTGTTTTTTGGTGTTTTGTTGTTTTTTTTAAGAAAAGCACAGGAATTAACTGTGTACCTTCCATAATTGCTGTATGATTCTGCTCCTTTGATCAAAGCTCTATTTGATTTGTGAAAAGTTCACAGACAAACACTTCAGAGGATACTTTTTCTATGCCTAAATGGAAATGACCTTCTCTGAATTACAGACCAATACTTTTCCTCTTTTCTTTGCTCATTGTATGGAAACTCTTAAAAGCATCATAAATCGTTAAAAGCTAATGGCTCCCATCTAGCTTTTTACCTTCAACAAAGCTCTAAAAAATGAGGTTACATTATATTTTCTACTTATGATTGTCAGTTGAACTGTATTCATCTCTCGTATCTTTTCATGTGCTTCTTCCAATAATTGTAACATCCACTTTTCACTGCATTCAACATTTCTAGACATAATACATACATATTTATATTTATCTTAAAAGGCTATGATTTGGAATGCTCCTGACATTACCATAAGTAACTTCTTCACTGTAAAATATCATACTACTACCTCGTATATATCAAACTAAAACCGACATGGATCCTCAAAAGAAGGTTATGTTAGAAACAACTGCTGATCATTACGTTACAGCTGAGTAGGAGATAGGCTCTCCATAACTGTACAAAAAGGGGATGATCATAGAATTGTAGCATGCTTTAGGTTGGAAGGGTCCCTAAACCTTGTCTAGTTCAAACCCCTCTGCTATGGGTATGGATACCTTCCACTAGACCAGGTTGCTCTAAGCCCCATCCAACCTGGCCTTGAACACTGCCAGGGATGGGGCTGCCACAGCTTCTCTGGGCAACATGTGCCAGTGCCTCACTACCCTCACAGGGAAGAATGATGAGGACTAACATAAGGTAGAAGGACAGACACATAATGTTACAGAGACACTTAGCATTGAACAACACTGAAAAGTTAAGTGTTTACTATCACAGAAGGGGCCTACAAGGATGGTGGAGAAGGACTCTCCATCACGGACTGTAGCGGTAGGACAAGGGGCAATGAGATCAAACTTAAACACGGGAAGTTTAGATTAGACGTAAGGAAAAAGTTCTTTATTGTGAGGGTACTGAAGCACTGGAACAGGTTGCCCAAAGAAGTGGTAAATGCTCCATCTCTGGCAGCGCTCAAGGCCAGGTTGGACAGAGCCTTGGGCAACATGGTCTAGCACAAGGTGTCCCTGCCCACATATGGCAGGGTACTGGAACTAGATGAGATTTAGGATCCCTTCCAACCCAAACCATACTATGATTCTACAATTCTGTGAACTCCCCACTATTCTAAATTTGTTGCTAATACACTAAATAAAGTCACAGATTAATGTTGAGATAAATGACCTACTTTCAAAGAAGGTGCTATGTTGTGCAGAAAGAACTCTGCAAGACCTTTCTCAACAGGCTTCCAAAGACGAGCTTGTTCTAGAGCTGGTGATCCTGTTGAGTACCCAAGCATAAAAATTACTAGAGTATATATACTTTTTGAGGAAACCTCAAAATGAGCGTAAATAAATTATACTGTTTTTTTATATTTCTATTTATATACACACTAAATAGAATGATCAGCCCTAACACATTACCTTTCACTATTTCAATATAGGATTCTGTTCTCTGATCAAACTAGCACGATTTTTACAGACATTTTTTGGAGAAATTCTACATCTGTGTACACTGAATTCCTTTGACATTACAAAAAATGAACATAACTGGAGATGTCATTCAGCCCATTATTGCTAATTCTCTTACAATGACAACTCTGAGACAGAAGAGGAAGTTGGAAGAGAGATGAACATCTTCAGCCACCTACCTACATGCGTGGATTCGTTTAGACTTAAATCTGGAGTTAGACAGAAACATTTTTGGCAGATTTAGTATCTCACATCAGAGAGCTACTGTAAATCACAGCCTAGGGGACTGATGTTATAACCTTGCTCTGACTTAGACAAAGATATTTGCATCTATATCTGAATGATCTGAATGAACTTCTCAGTGTATTATCTGGAAATAAGAGATGCAAATTGCCATGGTCTCCATACACTGCAGTGGGTTTGGATGTTACACAAGGTGAACTATTTCCTTCATCTCTCACTCTCCAAGAAATGGTCTTATTGAAATAGTATTCTTAGCACAAAACAGATTAAAAATGTAAACCACATTTATCATGTAACGTTTTATGCCATAAATGCTGATGCTAAAGGAAATGAAATAGCACAGAGATGATAATGTGTAGTTATCTTTGTAGGGGTCTCTGCTAGGAGATTCTCACACGCAAAATCTTCCATTTTAAACTGTGTTGTGAAATACAGCATATAATGCATAAGCAGTGTTTTGCATGCTATGGGTAGTTCCAAAACCCAGTAAAAATATATAATGAATAGAACTGGCCATGCTGAGGAAGCAGAACTGCAGTTCTCTTCTGCTAAGACTGTCCGTAACAGGCATGCTCACAGAAGCATATTACAGCAGACCAGGGACTCTTAAGTTTCTTTTTATGTTCTAAGCTCTAGAAAACATGTATGTTGGGTTT
>JAOEHX010017761.1:0-14784 GCA_025448015.1 Bolborhynchus lineola
GTACACAGTTCTGGTGTCCTTAACATCAAAAGGGCATGGAACTATTGGAACAAGCCCAGAGGAGGGACACAAGGATGATCATGGGACTGGAGCACCTCCCATATGAAGACAGGCTGAGAAAGTTGGGACAGTTCAGCCTGGAGAAGAGAAGGCTTCGTGGAGACCTCATAGCAGCCTTCCAGTATCTGAAGGGGGACTGTAGGGATGCTGGGGATGGGCTATTCATTAGGGACTGTAGTGATAGGACAAGAGGTAAAGGGTTCAAACTTAAACAGGGGAAGTTTCAATTGAATATGAGGAAGAAATTCTTTAGTGTAAGGGTGGTGAGGCACTGGGATGGGTTTCTCAGGGAAGCTGTGAGTGCTCCATCGCTGGCGGTGTTCAAGGCCAGGTTGGACAGAACCTTTGGTAACATGGTTTAGTGTGAGGTGTCTGTGCCCATGGCAGGGGTGTTGGAACTTGATGATCTTAAGGTCCTTTCCAGCCTTAACTATTCAGTGATTCTGTGACTCTATATACATCTTCTTTGAAGCCTATTCAATTTATTTTAGTTTATTTTATAATTAGGGATTATTGAATCAGAATTCTTTAGGTTGAAAAAGACCCTTAAGATCATCAAGTCCAGCTGATAACCCAACATTGCCAAGTCCACCACTAAACCATGCACCTCAGTGCCACATCTACATGTCTTTAAAATACCTCCAGGGATAGCGACTCAGCCAGTTCCCTGGGAAGCCTGTTCCAATGCTCGATTGCCCTTTTGGAGAAGAAATGTTTCCTAATATCCAATCTAAACCTCCCCTGGTAGAACTTAATGCGTCTCCTCTTGTCCTAGTAATTGCTACTTGGGAGAAGAGCCTGACACCCACCTCTCTTCATCCTCCTTTCAGGTGGTTGTAAAGAGCAGTATGGTCTCCCCTGAGCCTCCTTTTCTCTGAGTTAAATAACCCTAATTCCCTCCACCATTTCTTATGAGACTTGTTCCCTTGGCCCTTCACCAGCTCCTGTTCTTCACCAGTCTTTCTCTTGACCCACTCCATCACCAAAATGTCTTTCTTGTAGTGAGAGTCCCAAAAAATGAACCCAGTATATGAGGTGTAGCTTCACCAGTGCCAAGTACATAGGGACAGGCACTTCCCTACTCCTGCACACACTCTTTCTGATACAAGCCAGGATACTGTTGGCCTTCTTGCCTGCCTGGCACAAGCTGGCTCATGTTCAGCTGTTAGCCAACAGTCCGCAGAGTAGCTTTCCATCCACTCTTCCCCAAGCTTGTGGCATTGCATGGGGTTGTTGTGACCCAAGTGCAGGATCCAGCACTGAGCCTTGCTGAACCTCATACAACTGGCCTCAGGCCATTGATCCAGCCTGCCCAGATCCCTAAGCAGAGCCTTCCTACCCTCCCACCTGACTTGGTGTCATCTGCAAACCTACTGAGGGTGCACTCAATCCTCTCATCCAGATCATGGATAAAGATGTTAAACAGAACTGGCCCAGTACTGAGGGGCCTACACAGACACTTGTGTGAGCATGGAGAAACACCCATAGAACTTTTTTAAAAAACATATACATTATTTCAGCCATTGTTTTCCCTTGTTTCTCAGGAACAGAGAAAGCACAGTTCACTGACTTCTCCATTTTGTTTGGCAGCACATTGGAGACAACTTTTGACACCACTGTGACAACTGAGGTGAATGGGAGAAGCATACCAAGCTTGACAAGCCGGTCCACCCCAATGACTTGGAGGCTAACGCAGGCCAGTCCTCGGCTGCAGGCAGGAGATGCTCCATCCTTGGGTGGTGGTTATCCTCGCAGCGGCACAAGTCGCTTCATACACACAGACCCTTCTCGATTTATGTACACTACCCCGCTTCGACGGGCAGCTGTTTCTCGCCTTGGAAACATCTCACAGATTGACATGAGTGAGAAAGGAAGTGGTGATTTGGACATGTCCTCTGAAGTTGACGTTGGTGGCTACATGAGCGATGGGGACATTCTTGGGAAAAGCCTCAGAACTGATGACATTAATAGCGGGTAAGCAGCACTTTTCCCCCCTATGAACTTATGCATGGGTGGCAGGTTTGATAGGAATTTTCTAAGAAATTCTGGCTCAGAAGTGGAAGTGGCATTATGGTTTATGTATTACAAAAATATACATATAAAAGAAACCCCAAACAAACAAAACAAAGGTAAGGCACTAAGCTGCCAGTGTTGTTCTCAGCTGCTTTCAAACTCAGCTCTTCTCCTCTGACATTAAGATGATTTTGCTGTGAACTTTGATAAGAGCACAGGTACTTCTTATTACTTCCTGGAATTTTTTAGTTACGTGGTAAGCCATCATTTTGCACTGCTTGTCCTGGTGGGGGTCATCTTTTGTTATTTTTATGTTTTAGTTGAGATGGTAGGTACGGTATTGGATGCAGCAGTTGCTGACAACACTGACTTTCTGTGTCTCCACTTCAGATATTGTATAGTGTAGTCTGTGTGAAAGGCATTTATTGAAATTTTTCAACTATGCCTATCACCTGAGCTGTAGGAATATCTTTTCATAAAGGAATAGGTCATCCATTCTCCTAGCATGCTCAGGAGGAAGAATGACAATTATTTTTATTTGTTTGTTGAATCCGTCGATAGGCTTTTGGGTACTGCATTCTCTGTGCTTCAAATTGCTATTCGAAGACTATCAGTCTTGGAACATAAGTCATTCCATTTAGATGTATGTTAGAACTCCTAAAGCAGAATTTATTTTTTTTTTTTAAGAAAAAAAAAAAAAAAAGCTGTTTTATGGTTTTACACATACTTAAATTACTGTTTGCTGCTGCTGTTGGCATCTCAAGGCTGCTTGGTGATTGAGGTAACATTGGGTTGAACAAAAGTCCCATAGAGCACATGGCCATGTCACACCACACTGCTTCACTATGTATAAATTTAAGACTCTTGTTGTCAGTCTGATGTCTTAGTTTGAAGTATAACTATGATTAGAGAATGGTGGCTGATGAAATTGGGTATGATATGTTCCTAAGGACAACTGAAAGTCTGTGATCAAAGCTCTCTCTAGAGAAGTATCTCACCTTAAGCACCCTCCCAAGATCTCTAGAAAAAGCATAATTATAAAGAAAGTGTATTCCCATATCTCCCTGGTGCAGTCTCAGTGATCTGTGAATGGAGGACTGCTGAAAAAGCTGTCCACAAAACACAGTCTCGGTGCCTGTTCAGTGGAACACCATATTCATGTCTACTAGACCAGAGAAAAGACATATGGAAAATGTAACACTTCAGTGTCTGAAGACCTTTTATCATAAAGGTAGCATAAATGCTGCGTTTTACAGATGCATGAGTTGGGGAATCCTTTGCAGTGTCTGATAAGTTATATTAATTAGGTTATCACATTAAAGGTTTAATATAGTCATCTTGTGTGACTTTACTTTGCATCTGTAATAAGCGTGACTCAATAGATAATAAGTTACAATGCGCTCAGTTAACATTTTTAGGTGCGGTAAATGTTAAAAACAAATTAATATGCTCAGAAATTTCAGGATTCACTGAGGCATATAAAGTCTTATCTCCTTTATGCCTCTTCCATTATCAGTTTAATTACTTTAAACACTTGGGGACAGGAATGCAGCAGTAATTAGAAATTAGTGCAAGAAAGGCCTGTTGCACTCATTAAGTCTCCCCATTCAGGCCTTACTTATACAGGAAAAAATCCATGCAGTCTGGATTGCTTTCAAACCACAACTAAATTTAATATTCAATTCCAGAGCCTTGGAACCTACTGCATAATTCATCCCTAGCTAAATAATCTGTCAAAAAGTCTAAATTTTGTCTTTAATAAAAGGATAAATCTAGTGTGTAAGTATGACTGTTAATTTACCTTTGAAAATAAATATGAAGTTACCTTCTGCAGACTACAGATACCGAGGTTTCATAAATCCCTTGCTGAACTGCAGGCCAAATCTTAGCAGTGCGTAAAATGCCTTAGAGTTTAGTTAAAAATAATTGAGGACATGATGCCATCTCAAACTGTGGCTGTCACAGGGTTATGCTACCTGAGCTTTGCTCTCAAAATCTGCACCAGTCACCCACACCAAACCATGGGGGAGAAGGCTGGTTCTCCCAAGCAGCTGTATGAGCCCCGAGGTCTCTGAGACAGTTGATTTCATTTAAATCAGCTCCCAGGAAGAACTGTGGGGAGTGGTGTGTGTGTGCACTGGCTTGTGCCTGAGAGTATGTGTGGAGTTATTAAAGTTAAGTGTTTGTGTACTCAAACACACTGAAAGATGGGTTTGAGTGATACCATTGCATAGTTCAAAGAGAACTTGTGTTACAGATTATATGAAGTGGGAGTGAACTCCAGGAGACCATTTTAGCCATCATCTTAGCACCAGGCCCGTACTTACTTCTCTAAGCCTCTAATTTCACTTTGAGTAGGTTCACTGAGATATACCAAATTGTTTTTCTGTATATGTATACTTATACATATTAAGTACCATACATGTGTATGGTCCTTCATAAATAAATTTGTGCAAACTTTGTACTAGGACACGTCAATAAAGTCACCACAAATTGCAAGAGAAAAATGTAAAAAAAACCCAAGAGCCTAAGAAGGAAGACAGTTTAATGAAAGATCCTCTGAGAAAATAATGGACAGGTCTTGCGTGTGGGACAGGCTTGTGGTACTGCTCAGTTATAAGCACCAAGATCGAGATAGATAGAGATAACATAAGCAAGCATTCCAGAAGTTATTGCTGCTGCTTGAAATTCAGAAACTTTTAATGGTTCTCTAGTGAGTAAGCAGCACTACACTCACTGTTTGAGTCATTAGGCATTCATTATAATGTGAAGTGGTGGGAATCAAGCAAAAGAAAACAGAAACATATTCTTAAATGTCATTGTAAGGGCTTCAGTGGATATCTCTTTCATATCTGAATAATTGCATCCCAGCAGGGACTATGGATTTGGGTTCTCAGTTTCTTTCCCATTTAGATGGATGCTACTGAGGTTTCCCCCTCCTCCCCCTTTTTTTTTCTTCTTCCTTTTTAGCTGGAGTTATGCTTCTTTCTTAACTCCTGCTATTATTTTCTGACAAAAATGCAGTACTTAAAACGTGCTTAAATTTTTTGAAGGTACTTGAGGGCTTCAGTTTAAATGTATTTTAGTATAACAGGTTTGCCTGCAAGCCATCACAGGAAAAGGCAAATAATCCTAGAAAGTAGGCATATATCTGGTCTCCCTGCACTGGACATACAGACTGAGAATATTTATTATAAACCTACCATCTTAAACATTTGAATTTCCATCCCTTAAACATTTGAATTCCCCAGTCCATTAGCTTCCGAGTGAAACATGGTTGCCAGATGTCTGCATTTCCCACTGATTGAGCACACATTTATTTTCAGGTATATGACAGATGGAGGACTCAACCTATATACAAGAAGTCTGAACCGAATACCAGACCTAGCTGCCTCTCGAGACGTCATTCAGAGAGGGGTTCATGATGTGACTGTGGATGCAGACAGGTAACAGTGCTTTGCTAAGTAAAAAACTATCTGAGCTTTACAAATATTTTTCATTCTTCATACATGCTAATATATCACCATTTTGTTCATAACGAATAGCAAGAGGAAGCAACCTTCTGGGGCTGCTAGGCTTCTGAGCACACAATACTCCAAATACCACAGTGGCTGGGGAAAAAGTAGTTTTCGCAGGAACCTAGGAAGAATTTATTGTTGAAGATGTGAAAGAAAACATTATGAAGTCCAGACCTTACCTGTAGTCTTGAATCTCTGAGACAGGACACAATTTTTGCAGATTGACTGGGCAATTGGTGGGCATAGGGAGAATACACATGACCTCTAGGCGAGGCAGCAGAGAGCTTGTGTATGCCTGACAATGTGGGCCAGAACAAATATTTGGGGTTGGCTGAAACCAGAACCACAGTCTTGTCCGCTGGTTTTGCCCTCTACAGGTGTCAAGAAGTCAGTACCTGTGATCAGTGGGAAGTAAGAAGTAGGATTATATCACATCATTTGTGCAGTGTGAATAAAGAAAACACTACCCTGCCCTTATATGTGTATATAGGGGTGTGAACATAAAAACAAGCTCTCACTAATATTTCTGCTTATTAGACAAATTTTTTCTGTTTCTTTTCTTTGAGCTTAAAGTAGATTCGTATTGGTGGCTTGTATCCATGTCTGGGAAATAAAAATTCATAACCCAGCTTTTGCAGAACTTAGAGCTGTCAGCTCTGAGGTTTGGTCAGACCATCATAGAGATAAGAAACAGCTGTGAAATTTGGCAGTCTTCAGTTTTAAGGGGTTGATTTCAGGCCCGTCCTTTAAAAATCAAGTTTCCTTTAAGGAAAAAATGTGTTTAATCAGGAACGGAGAAGAGTTTCACAGAATGGCTTTGGTTTTACAAACCAAGCAAATTAGTTGAAGAAGTTCTAGGATATTAACCTAGATATGATATAATTCTGACTTTTCACAGTTTTCTGGTCAAAACACACCTGTGACACAAATCAGGAAAAGTCTGCATTAGTCAAACAGTGCATCAGGATAAAGAAGATAATGTTCATCTAGGGAACCAGCTACTTAAAAAAGAAGGTTGCTTTTAGCTGCATATTAGCATTTGTTGACCTTGCAGAAAAGGCCTATTTTAGAAAGCAATTCAAATGAACACAGCTTGGTTCTTTGGAACACAAGCATTAATGTGCTGTGAAGACCAGAGAAAGTGTACAGTAGGCGTTTAAGAAAATAATTTGGAGAGAACTCAGGCAGTAGCAGAAGGAGAAAATGAGAAATGAGATGTGGGCAGGAGGGATTTTTGTGGAGCTCTGTATGTGAGAACAGGAACCTTAAGCTCAAAGTGGGAGAGAGGGTGGAAAATGCAGAGGCTGGGAATCATGTAATTAAAAAGAGAATATTGGTAGCACCCACATTTTTGTGTATGTCTGTATCTTTTCTTCACCTGGGAGTGAAGTTATTAGAGCTCTTCCCACCGTGCAATATTCACACCCAGGTTTCACATTTTCCCTCACAAAAAAAGGTCCAAAAGAAGGGATTTCTTTTTTTTTTTGCTCGTATTCCTCAAGCTCCAGATGCCACTCAAACACTTTGTGTTTATTTTGCTTTGAGGTGTTATTTAGTAATGTATGCCTTAATTTGTTCTATATAGTGTGCAGGTACATACATGTTTTGCATGTGAAAACACAGGGAGGCTATCATCAGTTTTCAACTAATAAGATTGTCCAGCATTTCCTAGTGCATAAATCTATTTTGGTTTGTTTATACAACTTTGTCAGACTGGCTAAAAATGTTGTGCTAAAAACTACTCTGTTGTTTATGAGTCATTCTGTATCACTTGTCAGGTTGTGGAGCAGTGACTTCAAATTCATCAGGAGATTGTTCTGGGTCTTGAGTTGACCAATTTTATGGTAAAGTCAAAGCTTTTAAAGAAATTAAATTAGTGTGTATTCAGGAAATATTTGTCCGATCTCAGCAACTAAAATCTCTATATTCCATCTTCATTGTGTGATTGCAAGGTGCTCTTGATGTTAGCAAACTCCATGAAGAAGCCCCAGAGTAATTTATGAGCTTAAATCCTACAAATGTGAAACAGGACTTACTTTACTGTTCTACTCGACCCTCTGAATGGAGTGTCACAGAACATGCTATATGGTATCATGTAATTTAGAAGCTTATCATAAAGTACAGGCATGGAAGATTTATACTGCAGATGTTCAGGCAGTTTTGGTAGTTCTTGACCTTTCAATGCTTGATTTTTACAGCCTTAATCATCCTTTGTTGATACAGATAGGGTTTCTTTGTCTGTAAGTATATGCTATTACTTGAAACAGCAAAAGGTGTTTAGAAAGTGGAAAAAATTATATATGTTATGATTTCTGATGATAACAAAACACATACTTGCCAAAAATTGGTCACAAAAAAACTGTATAAGGTGAAACGCACATACACACACAAAAGTCTATATTGATCTTCAGTGTGTCACATTTCTGATATGAAATCAGGTGGAAAAAGGAATAGAGGTTGCTAAGACACTTGCTTTGTCTGGCAGAGTATGTTTTGGTCCTTCACAATAACATAGGTACCTAAGATTTCATCTTATCTCATGTAGCTTTTTAGGTACTGGTTTTTCTACTTGAATAAAAAATTATGGGGTTTGCATCAGGGCTTTAAGGTATGCCTTGCCACCAGTATGATGAACTTCCATGAACAAGAACTATTCTCCTCTCTGTAATACCTGTAGATATGTGAAGGACATATGCATTTTCACTATGGTATCATTAGTTTAAACCTTTTTAATAATTGCAATGATTTCCCCTGGCCTTTCTGTTGTAAAGAACTCTGCTGGCATCTCTGTGCAGGCGGAAAATAAATTATATGCTGCAAATACCTGATTTACATCAGCAGACAGGAGAGAAGTTTCAGTATTCTGTCCATCAGTAGACCCAGCAACTTCTGCTGACAGCAAACCCATGTTCTTCATGAAAACTGAACTTTGGTTTTCTCTGAAAACCTAAATTGCAGCTTCTGCCTGTATTTTAAAACTTTTCATTTTGTGAGCTGACAGTTCAATATTCTTCAGGTAGGTGGGCTGATTGCATCTCTAAGAGTAATGCCATTTCTAGCAAATTCATACTTTCAGACTGATTCCCATTTCATGGATAAATCAGGAAAAATTCATTGAAATTAAAAGCATTGAACTGGTGTTAAAAGACAAGCAGGTCCCCAGTTTAATTCCACTCCAAAGTGGTCTCAAATCGAACCTGCATCTCCATTTCTTGCTAAAAAGCAAAGGATTGAAGGATCTTCATATGCAAACTTAGCATAAGATAGCTCATCCAAATAATATTCTTAAATTGCTCATAGGGAAACTTCACGAAAAGTTAAAAGTTAAAAAAGTCTTAAATACTTCTCGCAAACTGCTCTGGAAAGCATATTGCTGTAGAAAGGAATAAGATATATTCATTCTAAGGACAGAAGTGGTCAATGGAAGGCTGAAGGGACACTAGCAGCGTCAGATGTCAGTGGTTGTAACATTCTTCCTTTGATTTTTTTTCAAATTTGAAGTCTTTTTTTTTTTTTTTTTTTTTTTCTTTTCTGGTCTATATATCTCTATTACTTGCGAGTTACCTTGTGTCAGATACCATAAGAAATTAATTAGAGAGGAAGATGGATTCTCTGCAGCGGGTGTAACTTGGGATGTGGCTGAGAGAGTTCTCAGTGGTATGATATTACTCTTCATTTCTTGTTCTGTCTTCCTCCTCTACACTCTAGCATTTGCCTTCTGGGACTCTTAGAGGGAGTATTTGAGGAACATTCTCTGAGTTCAAAACCCCTTTCAAAGTAAGATGAGCCAAAAGAGATTAGATGTAAGCACACAAAATGAATTATGTTCTTGGGAAGAGTAAGGTTTATTGCAGTGTTTCCAAACCACCCTGTGTTTTCCATGAAAACTGTTAGGGAAGTTTAAACAATCCATTTTAGAAGCAGATATAGCTCCATTGAGTTCAAAAATTGTCCTTCCACCCCCTATACCTGCTGAATTTAGTTGCTATATCAAAAGCTACAGTTTCCTTCACTTTTGTCAGCCAACAGTCAACATAAGTTGTGCAGCCACTTACCCCTCACATCCCTTGAATCCACTATTTTTTTCTTCTTCACCTTCTCTTTGGATGAAACCCAAAGCTTTAAGGGTAGTTTATGCTGCTTAGTGTGCTTTTATCATGACCCGCTTCAGTTGTTTTGCTGTTGCATCGAATCTGAGGCCCTGCTAAACAGAGTTCTTATGCATTGGGAGTCTTTAAAATGTTTCCACCATCTGTCACATGTGCAGAAGACTTGGCAGTTGTCTCAGACTTGCTCAGGCTGGTCTGTTTGTTCTCAGCCAAACCATAATCACTATAATACATTAATAATTATAATAAAATAATAGTAGATTTTGCCTGTAGTTTATTAACTAACTTCCTGGATGAATGACTGTAAGTCTTCTGGTGTTTGTCTGAGTAGATGAGCCTTGAGTTGGAATACTGTACTTTTGGAAAAGGAACTTTTCCAGAGTTCAAAGAGGTATTGAACTGGAGGCCCTGTATCATGGAGTTGGTAGTAGCAGAAAAGGCTGAAAGATATCATGAACAGTAACTTAAAATCCTGATAGAATTCAGTGCCTGGTCTCATATAGTAAAATGTTGGCAGTGCATTGAAATTGCTGATGCTGTTTGAAATTTAACCCTTTGGGATGTTGTACAGTGGGCAGGAATACCTTGTTTTGCTTTTCTATCTGGATGATTCTGTGTAAGGTGTATTTCAGCACTGCAATAATGCTGTGCTTTCTGCCATGTCTCTACAGTTTGGTTTTAGTGTGATCACTGTTTCTGCCATGTTGCAAATATTGCCTGTTCAGTTTGCAAACTGATAGCAAAGCAGAGTGTACTATGGATAGCTAAATGAAATGTATATGCCACAGTATTGAACTATTCACTGTGTAGACACATTCAGCCATCTCCATTTCAGCTATGTTGACCTCTAGGTACAAGTGTCTATGGCAGTCAAACAACTATTCATCCCGTAGATATGAAATAGTAAATAATAAATCATAAAATAGATATACCTTCTTGATGTCTAAGACTTTCTAAGGAAAAAACTGAGTTTTGCTGCAAATCTACTGCACTGTGTGGCACCTGCTTTCACCAATAAATATGCCTATGATTGCTATTCTGTGCACAACCAACAAAGTCATTATAGACCTTAAAGACAGCATAGTTCATACAGTTGTGTGATCTTCTATGATTTTCCTGATTGTGATTTTACAGTATTAGTAGATTCTTAGGATACTGAAATAATACACGTATCTATACCTCACTGTTTTCACAGTTATTGCTCAAATATCTCCATAAACCATAATGAAAGAATCTCCCTTGTAAAGCAATTCAAATTTTAAACTAGTTTTACTGCTGTTGCTCTCTTCTGTGCTTTTAATCTTCCATAATTTCTTTCCACAGCTGTTGCTGTTAACATTTCTTTTATTATTCTCAAATGATCCTGCATTTTCAGAATCTCTGGTGTAAATCTTTCTTTCCACATCCTGGCATCTGCTAGGCTAGCAAGTAAGTTGCTAGTTAGAAGTATCTATTTCAATGTGTATCTCAGTTTTGATTGTTTCTGCAAAGTAAAGATGCTAAAATTAAGTGCCCAAAGCATAAATATGTGTGTATCCCTGCGTGAAGAGCAGAATAATTGTGTCAAAGGGATCACTCATGGTTTTTCGGCTCATTATATTGTTAAGTATTCAGGATCCTTTGAGAACAAATACCTTGTTTTCAAAACCATAATGAGAAATAAAATTTTCAGTAATGTGATTTTGTACAGCATTATTAATTTAGAAAGAATGGTATTTTTTAGTTAAACATGACATTTTTTCTGGTCATGGTTTCAAAAGTCAGGATTTGGACAATACAAAGTAAGCAGAGCAACTGGACTTTGATCTAATTTTGTGAGGTTGCTTTAAATTTCTATAGAAATTACCAACCACAAACCAAAACATGGAAACAATTCACAGCTGTGTGTTTTTAGGTTCAGATACTTTATTAATATCAGTGACATAAACAAACTGCATTGTTAGCATGTTGTCATTAGTACATTAAACTGTCATGATCCTGCAACATCATGTCTGCAGACACATTTCTTTGCACCCAGCTTACATAAGGAAATGGCATTCAGAAAAGGCAAGAACTGTGCATGGCAGATGTTTACTTTTAAACAAGGCTGAGCTGCAAGTGATTATGTGAAATGAATGATGATGTTCTCTCTTTTTCAATTTTTGTCAAGTGGCAGAGAGAGGGACAATATCAACTAATTCCAGTTTATATGAAAAAGGAATTCATGAAAATAAGTTTTTAAACTTTGGCAAGGAATGGAAGCAAATCACATTCTCATGCAGTGCTAAATGAGCTGAGCATATAGCTTGCTATAGGGTCATTAAACCAAAGGCTGGCTGTTTACAGTTGACACATTCAACATTCTTTCTTACAAATCTACTTCTTCAAAGTAGATGGCATGGAGCTAGGTATTAATGTCATGCAATCTGTTTGCATTCTTTGTTTCTGCTTATCTTGAAGTTTGGTGTAGATCCTTTCAAATAATTTGAAGTGAGGCTGGACTTTAGAATATGTAAAAAGATTACTGATATTTCCCTTCAGGAAAAATGCAGATAGTTTATTTTGCTTCTAATCTACTTCTGAAGGGTGTACAAATGTATTTAATAAAAGCTACCTAAGTCTCAGTTTACAGTTTCAGCAGCAGCATCATTTTGGTCCACTACCTTACTTCACTGCTATCAACAAAGACTGATGTACTGCCTCCTTTGTGTTAGAATAAGGCAGAGGTAACAAGATTTAAATCAGTATGTAAAATACCCTAGGTTTGAATATAAAACCAAAGAACTTGAATCTCCTGTGTGGTACATATTTGAGTCCTAAAGTCAAGAAACATAAAAAGTTCTTTAAAATATTTTGATTTGTTTGATGGCTGGAGGAAAAAAAGTGTAATTTGGTTCTCCTACATGGCTATTTTAAAAAGATCATATTGAAATTTCCAATAAAATAGGTGCATTTGAGATTACAGTTCCAACATTAACAAACACAGCACATTTTATGCTTCATGAAACTTAATAGAGAAATTATTATTGTGATAATTTAGTATTGGAGTTGCAGCAGCTTGTGATCGCTAAGTTGTCTTCTGTTCTAAACTGCCTCAGAGAGACCTACTTCCTTGTGGAGCAAAATATTCTTGTTTCTTATTTAAGTCATTTATTAAAGACTGTTTTTATAATAGCTACTTACCAGATTGAGTTAGTTTGTAGTGTGCATATACATGCATGCTTGGCAAACTAAACATATGAATTATAAGAATGTTCCAATTAACAGTGTCATAGAAAAGTAATTAACTGGTAACACTATAAAATCCTTCACCTTGGATTTAATGTAAGTATGTATAATTACAAGTTAATTTTAAAGAGCATTTGGATTTGGCAGCTTCAGCAGACCACTAATGTGAACAGAAACAGGAATAAAAATGGAAAGCCACATCATGCTCCACTTTTTTGTACCCAAAAGAGGTAATGAGAAAAGGGTAAAATGATCTGTTCTGACAGCTTCTTGCTGCTGTTTTGTACACCTGCTCATCCTCCTAGCTGGCAGGGCTGAAAAACAAGTAGGTGGAAGGAAGGGAAAATTTAAATTTACCTTTGCATCTTAAGGGTGCAAGTGCACGTTTACTGCTTGAGCTGTAAGGCTGCTTGCAGTGAGAAAGAGGCAAATTGAAGTTTTGACTCCCCCTTACAATGTGCTGATCTTAGAGCAAACCAGTACTGCTTTCTCTTCATAGGGCTGCAGGAAACCAGTGATATTCAACACATTTTATACTGATAATTTCTCTGCAAGGTAACTTCATCATTAGTTGCTAAAAAAGATAGCCAGAATATAGCCAGAAGCTGGTCATGGGTTATCTATGGTTTGATAAATGTAAGAGAAATATGTTCCTAAAGCAGTGCAGGTTAAAAAAACATGAGAGCCTTTTATTTTATGGAAAAAGAAATGGACTTTCAGCCCTGTTGGCTGGCTAGATGCAGTGTTCAAGAGAGTGTGTAGGGAAAGCTGAGAAGGGTACAGCGTGGCAGGAAAACTGCCAGCCAGTGCAGAGAATACCCCTCGCTGCAGGAAGCTGGCTGTGGAGTGCAACATGTGTTAACCTTCCTCTTTGAAATAAAATCCCTCTGTTTCCCTGTATCAACATTTTGCTTATAAATCTTAACTTTGGCACCTTGGAGTCTTCTTTTGATGGAGAGAGGAAAAGATGTTCCTCCTTCTTCAATCTGCTCTCTGAGCGCTGTTGTGGAGGATTCCTGCCCCTCCTGAGCCCCTTGTGACAACTTCAGCTCTGCACAGCGAAATTCTTGGTGCAGCAATGTGCTTGGAGTTTGTTTTCTTTTGAAGTTATAGTACTAATCTCATCTGTATCTAATTGTTAAAATATTAAGTCTTCAAAGATTTCCTTTGTAAATAAAAGATTGTCATAACAACTTAAGCAGGTTCAGATGTGTAAACTGAAAGAGTGGAACCTTCAATGCATTTTACAGAAGATTTTTTACAAAAGGATACAGTATTGTTATAATTCAAACCTGCGTAGTGGATTGAATAATCTAAAATACAGTACTTGAATGGAATTTTAAGAATAAATGTGCTTAATTGTATTTTACTTGCACAAACAAGGTTTTTGTCTACTACCTATGTGCATCAGCTTTAATTTTCAATGTACTGAACTTTATTTATATTCCTTTTGGATGCATTATGCTCTAGATCTGTTTCATTTTGCAGAATAGAATGTAAAATGGCTGCTAACCTTATTAACTGCTGTGTAGGTAAACTCACAGAAGCAAAAAAAAAATTGCTTTACTGCATTTAAAAGCATGTATAATGTTGGAAATAATTAAATTGCCCTGGGAAGTACAATAAGCATAGAATCATAGAATCATAGAATAGTTAGGGTTGGAAAGGACCTTAGAATCATCAAGTTCCACTTCTAGAATCATTTCTCCATCCATCCTATAGCTGTGCCTGGGATTGCCCCAACTCAGCAAGTGCAAGGTCCTGCACTTGGCTAGGTTCACCTTTATGAGGTTGGCATTGGCCCACCTCACAAGCATGTTGTCATGGTTTAGGCCATAAATCAGCCACGCAGTTTGCTACATGGAGAATTGAAAGAA
>JAOEHX010017761.1:22059-34321 GCA_025448015.1 Bolborhynchus lineola
GTTGTGTAATGAGCACTGGACTCTGGGAAAGAGAAACTATACTCAGGAATGAGAAAAAACACCAAAAGGCTGTTGTTAGTATTCAATTTGGAAGGAAACCTTTGACATCCTGATAAATGCTGCTGACGTGGAACATTCAAAGAAATTACTTTAGCTTTGCAAAGTGGGTGGTAACAAACGAGATAGCCAAGAAGGCTGGAACATGAGAGGGTGACAAAGTTTCCCAAGCTGGCAGGGACTTTATTGCAACAGACTTCAAATGTTTTTTCTGTGTGCAGCTATATTTTTATTTCATCCATTACTTACTAGTCTGTTCCTCAAGTGTTGCCATCATCTATTAATGTAGAAAATGGGAACAGAATTTCTTTGTAATGAGGGTGTTCTTGTTTGTTTTTTTTTTTCCTTCTATGTAATGAAGCTATCTGGGGCCATCTCCATCTTTATATTAGTGACCTGCCTCTGAATCTTGGTAGTCTAACAGGACTAATTTAAGGACTAAATGAAAGGTGCCATATTGCTGCTATGTATTTCTGAAGCTTTCTAGCTGAAAGATGACTTTTTCTTTTCTTTTCTGCATTTATTTTGGTTTGGGCTTGTTCTTTTGTGCGTGTGTGTGCAGTTTCAGCCAAGCAGTAGCCCTGCTTTTTTATTCTTTTCTGGCTTTAACTCAAGATAACATTTATGTGAGATGAGAGAGCTTCAGGATACAGGGGAGAGATCCAGAGTGATTGGCTGCTGTTTGGCAGTGATTTATTAAAGCAGCTCTCCTTATCTCCCTGACTGAGATCCTGGTACATTTACTATTCTAAACTCAGATAGCCAGAAGTCTTGTTACCTTCTCACAAAATTTTTTGTGTCATAGACTTTGACATTTAAGTTCAAAGCCTAGGAATAATTTAATTTTTAATATCAAACACCGATAGGTTCTAACTAAACTTCCTGTCAGCATTTTGCTGTTTTGAGTACATATTGCTCATTGTAATTTAAATGAAGAGTCTGCTTTGCTTTTCAAACAAGATGCCATATGTTTTGCAGTAGTTTTTTAAAAAGGATGGACACTCTCTGAGTTTCAACCAGACTTACTGTATTATGTGCACGTGCTTTGGGGCTGTAATAATTAGAGGACCTGCTAATAGGCGAATCAGAGAACAAGGCAAGAAAATTACTATGACATGGGTTCTCTGCTTCTACATAAAAACCTACTCTTCCCTGTTTTAGCTAATAGAAAATAGTGAAAATAAGTATAAACTGTGTTTCAGCCCATATTTAAAGGAAACACAACACAGAATTGATGGAACCATTAAGTCATTATGAAGAATACTCTGTTTCAATCTACCTTGAAAAGAAACATCAAAACCCCAAACCAAACATTAACTTCTAATTGAACAGGCAATCAGATAAAGGTCTGAAGTTCCTCGGTTAATACTTTGTCACTTACTGGTTTTAAATTATCTACATGGACTATTTCTTTTTATACCAAGCCTGACCAAATGGTGATTATGATTTTTGTAGTAGGCAAGTTTGCAATAGGCAAAATATTGCATTTTTTCTTTAGCATATTCCACCCCTAAGCCACATGAGATTTGAATAAACTCCAAATATTACTTTTCTGTTCTGCAGAAAGCCTATCATGGTAAGTCACCAGTTGGTACAGTCCCACTCTAATACATTAGTATATTACAATGGGACTGTTAAGAGGTGTAGAGAAGGCAGAATGTATCTTTCCAAACCAAATTCACAGGAAAACTCACTGATATATATGCCTACACATATCCTTCCTGCAGGTGTTTATCTGTGTAGTGTGAGCATGTACTCATGTACACACCTATACATCATTGTCTTTATGTGTGTAGAGTATATGAACATGTTGTTATTAGAGGAAGCAGTGGCCTTCACAAGCTGTGCTGCTTCTTGGTGTCGTTGCCATCTGTGTAGGTTTTGTGCCTAAAGCTAGTTGACTTTGAATGTAACCTAGCAAACTGATGGGAGTTAAAAGCAAAGAGAATGTGACCTTAAATAGCAGTGACACAGCATGTTAAGTTTTCAGTTCATGAAGAATTAAACATAAAAGTTATCTTAGGAAGCTAACAAATAAATAATGACGCTATGAGCCAAGGGGACAAGAAGGTAGTGAAAATGTTCTCCTAGTGATTATGGACAAAGTGAAATGAGTCAATAAAGCATTTTTCAAAGATGCTTTAGGCTGAAAAAGCTTTTTTGGTTCCCACAGTTTGATGAACTAGATAATTAAAAATTTATCCTGACAGTGTCATTCAGAGCTGTTAATTATTTGCCAGTTTTCACTTGACAGCATGATGCTGTATGTTAGACATAATTGACATTTTCTTCCTCTATATATCAGAAGTAGAAATGGACAATGACAAAGGAAAATAATACTCTGCTATTATAGTTTCATAATCATTCTTAGGAAGTATCTAGTATTTAATATTTTATATAGTTGTCTTTATTTACAAACATGCATTAATATTCTAAACATCCCAGTGTTGTTTTCCTTATTTTTCAGTTAAGGAAATAGAAGAAAATGGGTTATTTTTTGTCTTAAACATCAAAACGCTGACTCTGCTTGTTTGTGGACTGACTGTCCCTCAGAGGCCCTCAGAATTAAGTTTTCAAAAGCTTTATACCTACTTTTGCCTCAAAAGCATCCATACATGACCTGTGCTTAATTTCTGCGCTGGGAAAATGTATTCTTTCAATTAACTATGATAAATCTGCCCTTTACAACTTTATTTCTCATGTTATTGATTAAGCAAACAACTTCTGTCTGACTTTTTCACCTGCTTCTCTCCTCAGTTCTGCATCTGGTCACTTCTGATGCTTCTGTACTTACCCTGCCTGTTTCCTCATCCTGTCATTTCCTAAATGCTTGGGAAATCATAAACTTTCAAGGGCAAAAACTCTAAGTTGCATGTTGCTCCAGTGTGCAGGCAGCATATTCAACCAAAATTTTTGAGTATTATTTCTAGATGATACTGTAATGTATCTTGTGATGACTGCTAGTAATAATCACCCAAATTAACTTTGCAGCCATTGTTCTAATTCAATCAAAGCCAACACCTAATGTTATTTCCTAACAATTCAGTCATGCTCTTCTTTCGAAGTACTGTTATATATTTTTTTCAGCAGAACTCCTCATTGATAGAGCCTTCTTTAAGTAGATGGAATGAAACTTTTCATGAAAAAGTTAGTTGAGGGTATTTTGTACTGAGAAGGTAGGGCTGTGAAGTTAGAGATTTGCATTGGAAAGATTCTTTGTTGTTCCATCCAGTCTAATTTTGCACTGTTGCTAAATAGTGATATTTGACTGTCCTCACCTTGAATATTCTATTTCCCTTAGTAACAGTTTTAATGGTCTGCCCACAGCAATTT
Source organism: Bolborhynchus lineola (assembly GCA_025448015.1). Classification (NCBI taxonomy): domain Eukaryota; kingdom Metazoa; phylum Chordata; class Aves; order Psittaciformes; family Psittacidae; genus Bolborhynchus; species Bolborhynchus lineola. The sequence continues at coordinate 25,450 of JAOEHX010017761.1, forward strand.
GTTGAATTGCCTGTTCTCACTGGGTTGGGATTTTTATAGTTTTTTGAAAAACAGTAAAATGAATTACTCAAATAAAAAAAAAAAAAAGGCAGTAAATGGTTGAAGGCAGGAAATTTGAAGAAATATATGTGAGATAGCAATCAGAAAAGCAGTTGGAACACACAAGGCAAAAGAGCAAAGCAAAATGATATAAAGCTGGGAATCAAAGGAAATGAGAATATAGTTTAAGTTCAATAAAAACAATAATAAAAAAGATCACAATAGAATAAGAAAAGTGATTTAATAATCTTGAATGAGAAAAGAGGCTTTTATCAGAGAGTAATGTTTGTGTCCTCTTTGATGAAGCAATCCACTGGTTTTCTGTGAGGCAGAGGTTAATTTTCAAGGTACAGTTAGCACTTAGTAACAACAACAGGGAGAAATGTTCCCAGATAAATGTATAACCTCATACATCGGGACAAAACACATCCTAGCATTTGAAGAGGAAAAGCAGGAGAATGCTTAAAAATGATGCTTGGTGAATTCTTGAAGTAAGGAAGGCAGTATCAGACAATCCGAGAAGTCAAATACAGAATCACAGTGTGGGAACACAATGCATGGGGAATCAAGAAATCATTGCTTAGTAATCCTGACACTTTATTCAATACATTCAAGTGTATATTATTTATATAATTCTCATGTGCAGAGAGAAACATCTTACACTTGACAAATTGCCAAGATGTGATGAAACAGAACATTCCAGGCATATTGTTGCTTTTCAGCAGTGCTTTTCCCTTGCATTTGCTAGAGATTTCTGGAAAAAGCTATTTATTAAAGCCAATACCCGCCTCTATCTGATAATTAAATTCTGCTGTAAAATAACAGAGAGGCCTCCCAGTCCTGCTATATGAGAACTCAGGAAAGCTCCATATCTAATCAAGGAGAAGAACCTCCTGACTTACTTCATGGTATTATACAACCCTGTACACACTGTAGGTGGTCTACCTGTTGAATGCTAATCCCTAGGGCATGTTGTAAGAAACATTTTGCTGGACAAAATGGTAAACTGAAGTGAGAGTTAGTGATTTCAAAATTCTTTTTGGCGCATAAGCCAAGAGGAAACAAGAGAATTGTGGTATTTTGTAGTGATTGTTGTCACTGATTAGGCTTTTAATATTTATTACACTGTTTATATATTGTTAAGCTAATGGAAATATTCATAGAATAATGACAAAATATACACTATAGTAGAAGAAAAATATTTAAGGCTGTTTTCATCCATCACACAGCTGAATATTGAATTAAATCAGAGCAATTAACAGTAAACTGATTAGAAAACAATGAGAATTCAGTTAGGTAAAGTAAGTCAGCTTAAATCAAAATAAGCTAATTTTTCGGAATGCTGTTTTCAGGTTCAATTTTTTCTGCAGGCATTTTCTTGAAAATAACTGCAGCCACTTCTTTAAAATGATTTTTTTAATCAATAGTTTCTGCAACAGTTGAGATTGGGTTATTCATTGTAGTGACAACAATGTCAATGGACTAATTTGGCCTTAATGATTTAATTCTGGCAGCAGCTACTAATTCTGCTTATCACGAAACCTAAGGTTTTTGTATGTAGGTTAACAATAAAAATGGTTCCTGGGATGTCTGACGGGTTGGATTAGAGCTGCAGAGCCTCACAAGAAAAGGTCATTGCTGCAGTGCACAAGGGATGGTTGTCACTGGGGGAGGTGACATAGAATCTAGCCTACAAAGAGAGTCTTGGACTTGGGTCGGCTAGTCATTGGCAGGTGTAAGTAGGATTTGCTTACTGTCTCCTGCTTATCTTTGCCTACCGACACTGCTCTTAGCTTCTAATCATCACTGCCAGGCAGCTGTCACGTCGATGAGACTGTCAGCTGCTCTCCTTCCTTCTTTCTGCTCCCAAAATTATTTGTATGTTTCCAAATTGAAAATCTTGAGCAAGCACAGCACTGCTGGGTAAGCAGGGGAAAATGAAAGACCTTTATCTACTTGACAGAGTTTTTTAAGCTGTGGGAAGCTCCTTTAGGTTTTTATTTTTGAAGTCCCACACAGTATTCTGTGCTTATCTAGATCTCACTGAGAATTCATATTCAATCCTAATAACTTTTGCATCCCATTTAAAGATCTCTTTACTTAGGACTTTGAGTGATTAGTCATTGGGGTGTCGGTTCTCTAAAAAGTCATAGAATAATGTAGCATAAAGTGGCCTTAAGAGAAAATTTCACTCAGTTGCAGAAGGTAGTATTGACTATGAAATACAGCTTGCTAGAAAAATGACAGCTCAGCAGCTCACCCTGAAGTGTCACATCATTTCAAAGACTTATCTTTCACGGTGCTGCATGTTGCAAACTTACTAGGTTGTACATTGAAGCCTACATACATAGTCAGAATATGTAAATGGGAGTGTATGACAAATCAGCAGTTTGCGAAATGACAGCTGAATTACAAGAAATAAGAAGTGATTGCCAGCTTTCCATTTGCATTTAATGGCACCTGGGTTACCAAGCCCTGTCTGCAGTGGCATTAAGGGTGTTATCTGAATTTGATGAACTCACAGTCTGGTCTCACTTAAGAACACTAACTTTGTTTTATACTGCACTAGATTCCACCATCTTGGTTATGTTTTTTCTTATACCAGCTTATACGTGTTGCATTCTCAATGTAGTCATTCAGAGGGTCCAGAATTTGAGGGGTTTTGCTAGCGTGATATGTTCCTGTGATACTGGTGTACATTGCAGCATAAAATAGAAATTTTCTTAACGGTTAGGAGAGCAGTTGCAGATTGCTATAGATGTCTCTTCCCACTCCCAAAAACTAAACTTCAGTGTGGAGAGTGACCTGTTATAAGATATGCATTGCAAACTTCTACTGAGTTTAATGACATTGCGGATAGTCTGCAAATATACTATGCAATAGTAACAGGAGTCCTCAAGGTTTGTACACAGCTCCTGAATCAATTTAGCGACATTATAAATTTAGGAACTAGCTTAGTTAAGTCAAACACTATTTGGGTGGATCCACATATAGGTTGCTACAGAAATGTAGAGCTTAGTTCAGTAGAGATCTAGTCTTGAAAAGGCAATTTAATGTTTCTACTTTCTGTTTGTCACCCAGCCTCTCTGCAAGGAGCTCTTAGTGCACACTCCAAAAGGCAGAGGAAACAAAATTCTTAGTTTGAAGAGCTGGGAGTTGTGTATTTAGGTTTGGAACATGAATATTCATCAGATCATGCTCCCCTAAAATAATCATCAAGCACAACCTTTCTTTGGGAAAAGCTGTCAAGTTTGACGAACCGCATATTCAGAGCCTGACTTAAAATAGTTTAACTCAAAAATGGACGAATCTTTTCAAGCAATATTAAACAGAGCATTTTAGTAGTTTCCCCTTAAGTTTTCTTCAGTATTTGTAAAGTTCATTGATTTCAGAGAAATAAAAAGCAGCGATGTATAAAAAATGGAGAGTTAGGGCTCAGGAGTAAACCCACTCCTCCCTATCAAACTTTAAAAAGAGGCTAAAAAATACATTCAGGTAATGTAAAGGGTACCCTGTCTCATATCTGGGAGTGCAAGGTAGAAGCAAAGGCAATGGGAGGCCTTCATGCTTTCACTGGCTAGCTGTATTATTTGCTATAATTCTCCATCTGTCTCTCAAAAGACTCAATGGTGTGCAATAGCTGGGAATATAAGGCCAAATGATGATTTCCCTAACTGCTTAGGTGTCACATTGTTAGACATCTACTCTTGAGAGGTTTGATCTCTACCCAAATCCTACACATCAGAAAGAAAAATGATGCTACATAATATTGTTAAATTTAGTATTTTGCATCACTCAGAAATGAGAGATGAAAACCCTCTAAGTTATGGTCTAATAACAAAGGAAATCTCTTCTCTCTAAGGGAAAATCCTAGAAAAATGCTAATCCTAGGGCAAGGATGTTTAGGGATAATTTATACCTCACAACAAAAAGATTTTTTAATGGTTATTCTATTATAAAAATGTATATTCACATTATCCTTATGAATTCCTAATTCTTTTAAAAAGGCCATCTAAGCTCAGGCATTTAATTGTGCAGTGCTTAATGAAATATGTTTCTTTTCTTATCAGTGGTTCCTGCTTTTCAATTTCAAATTTATTTTGTCAAATTGATTTATATCTTGGTTTATTTTGTTTCTTCCCCAAGAGACTTCTGCTTTTGTGAGTCTCCCAAGTAAGGGATTTTAAAATAAATGACTTCCAGTAATAGAACTATAAATAAAATAGCAAATATTTTATTCAGACAAACTGAAGTTAAAGTGTGTGTATCATAAAAAGCAAACAACCAAAAAGCCAAAAATTTGTTATAAAAAACTATGCTAAAGTACTTGATAAAAGAATAATAAACAAGAATAAAATATCAGTAGAAATCAGATTTTTAATATTTTTTTTCAAACAAATATCTTGACTTCTACTGGCAGGCTCATTTTGGTAGTGGAAAGGAAAAAAGATATAATGAGATGGACTCAAGTGCTGTACAATCTAGGGAAGAGCTCTTAATAACCTATTTATTTCCCAGGGTTGCACACTTCAGCATTCCCAAGTGTAAACCACTGCATTTGACAGCTTTGAGTATGACCAGAGGCCTGAACCAGTAGCCTGTCATGTTCAGTTATGCCAAATGATTTTAATAGCAGTGCCACAGCAAAAGAGTGGAGGCAGAGCAGCTTGTCAGTCTTGTGAGACTCCTAGGCTTTGCCATAGTGCAAGTAGACCACGACTGACTTGTAGCCATATCTTAGTAAGAGGAGGGAGTAATTAAATTTTTTCAAAGAAAAAGCTTGAATAAGTGAATAAAACCCCAATGGAGTGTGCCTATTTGTCGTAACAGGCAGGAAACCTACGGTGTTTTCTGCAAGTATTTGTAACAGTAGCATTCTCTTTTCAGTCCATGGAAGCAGATGCCAATAGTTGGTCAAGCCATGAACAAGCCTATTTGCAGACTACTGCAAAAGGCTTTGGACTTAGACTTTTGTTTGAGACTCTCTTCTTGTTACTCTTCACCAGCATTCATTTCAGTGGCATTTTGTCTTAATGCCTAGGTTTCTGAAAAATGAATCTGAGGCCAAAAGCCAGTGCGTGCTTAAACAAGTACCTGGGTCAGCTCCCTCATTATGAAGCTCTGTTAGATGCAATGAGAATGTTAGAGGTGCCACCTGAAAAACAGAACTTTGAACAAAGATAAAGAGGCAACCATCTTTAAGTTAGTGAGTTAGCAAAAGGTGGAGGGAGGGCAGAGGTCCTCTGTTCTCTCTGGTTTTCTTCTTTGGAAAAAGTCACAAAATTTAGCAAGACAATTGAAGAATTACCTCCATGATACTGCTGCTCCTTTGCCTTTGCTGTGACTGAAGCAATGTAGTCAAGAAAAGGGAGCAATGTATTTTGCAGGTGTTGCTTCTGCACTACTGCAAGGGAAAATGGTCACCCTCATTTATTTCTTAGCAATTAAATACTTAGGTAAAAAGTGACTTCTCCCATAGCTGGTCCTATCTGTTATATTTTAGCATAATAGTCTTGATTGTTGCCCAGAATAAGGTTAGCTAGTCCTTTAACACAGTTGTAGTCCTTCAAAATGATTTTAGGATATTTTGTGATTATATTTATGCCAGTTATCCTGTACCTTTCCTGGAAATTGAAAGGGGGAAGCATGTTAGATATGAAACTTAAGACTTTTTATAAGGGAAATAGCTTTAGATATTATAAATATTGATTATTTATGGAAAAGCTGTAATCAGTAGTGGTACATATTTTGTGTGTTGGGGGTTTTAAGAGGTAAGGGTCTTTTTTAAGAGGTAGTTTCCAGCCTGCCATAGCCTATTCTCACTATTGCAGTAGCCTCTGCCCTTTAATTTCTGCTGCTTCTGATAATTTTATGTGGTCTGTCAGAGAGCAAAGATTATCTGAATTTCAGGTTAAATGTGAGAGAGCAGGGCAATTTCAGGTGAAAAGTACACAAAGTACTTGAATAATCTAAATACAACATACTTGCTGTGCTAGAATTGCATGGTAGGTTTTTTGTTGCAGGCCCTGTGTCACTCTCTGCAGTGCCCTTGGTCTCAGCTGTATGTCTGGGGTAGAGATGATGCAGCAATTCACTCCCTGAAACTCTGCTCACTGTTAATGTCTAGAGCTCTGACCTTTGTAAGCAACATCCATCCTTTTATTTGTGCAGGATTTGAGCTTAATGTCCCTCTCAGCTGCAGTCCATCACATTTCCACAATCTCTTGCTGTCTGGTCTTTTGATGTCTTTCTTGCATCTTGATTGTTTCTGCAACATTGCAGACGAGTATTTTCATTCTTAGCTCTCCTAGCAGGTGGTAGAAAGGACTCTACTCCTTTCTATTCTCTTTCCAGCATAACTGCAGGATTCATGCCTCTCCATTGCAGTACTTTTTTGTGTTTTTCACATGGAAAAACAGCACTGAAAAAACAGCTGGCATGCATCCTTTGGTTGGTATTTGTTTGGGGTTTTTTTCCAATAATTTGAGATTCACCTCCTCACTTTCATTGCTCTCCTGTCACTGGGGGTTTTGGGGTGGTAACAATAAATAGCAAAGTTGCTTTTCATATTACTGAAGTTAATTAAAAATTCACAGATTTGCGCTTAAAATGTCTCTTGCTTGCAATCCCAGTGTAATCAGGATTTTTGAAAGATGTTTCAACTGGCTCTGAGCTGAGGTGTCCTATGCAGGAAGGTGGCCTGCCTGGAGGGACCATATCCCCAGTGCCCAGAAGATAACTGTGTGTCCATCAGGATGCAATGGGCCTGGCATCACACCCTAGCAGATAGGTAGACAAGACTGCAGGTGACAAAGTCTCCTCCCCTATTGTCTGTATCTCCCATTTCTCAAGCACACCTGCATGGTCATGGTGGGCTAGGGAGGACCAGCCAGAGGCCCTTTGGCATCTCATTCACCACTTCATGTTTCATCACAAAATCCTCTTTCTGCCCCTTGGTGCTGACCTCAGGGCACTCCCCAGTCCCCTAGAATCCCTGAAAACCAGCCAGAACCAAATTCTTTAATCATTTGATAGATCCTGACATATTAGAGGAATTAGTCCACTCTGACAGTTATATATGTGCGTACAGGGAGATCAGGTATTGTTTGTCTCCTGCTGAAGATGCTTAAATCTGAAATGGGTCCCCTTTCTAAAGCCTACAGTTCACACCATGCTGACAAGCTGTGTCAAGAGTGTCTTGAATCCACGATCACTATTTTTCTCTTTGAGACAATCTGGCAATCATACTAATTTTGGTACTTTCATCCCTTGGAAAGAGAACTCATAGTGATATATGCTACTGCTGCCACATTTTCAGCTGAAAAGGGTGGGTTTAATGTGCTGTTTCTCTGACCTTTGAGCTAAAGACAGCCCAGGGAAATTTCACACAGCAAAATCTGGGAAAAGAGCAACAGGTGTAAGTAACAGTCCTGACAAACAAAAGCAGAAGACATAGCTTTGAGTTCTGCTTAACTTGTCCTGTTCAGACAGGTTGTTGTCATGATGCTGGCTACAAGCAAGTAAGCCTATTAGACTTCAGATAATAGGCTTACCCTGTTATCTGAAAATATTTGTGTGGATCAAGCTTTTAAATAGTTTCAAGGGTGAAGATTTTTATTCAGAAGTCACTGAGGCATTGAAGTAGCAGCTTTTCACACAGTTGCAACTTGTTGCTAAACTGAACAAACCAGCGCCTTGTCTTGAGGCCTGCTGGGAAAAGCTGCTTTGAAAGAGGGTAGGAATGGGAGGAAGGTCATTGCTTCCATTTGCTTCCAAGATAAAATTAATACCATGCTTTCAGAAGGGCCATATTTCTGGCTGTGCTCATGTGTGGTGGGGAGTGTCCCAGTCTTGCGTGCTTTCCCTGCTCATCAGATGTCAGTGCAGGACTGCAAGCTCTGAGACCACCTTATGGCAGTGAGTAAGAGGGTTGTCAGGGACTGCTGCAGCAAGGTGACAAGGGCAGGAGGTGTCATGCACTAATCTAGTACTGTCAGCTTACAAGTGTAAAGAATTATTTAAACAAAAATAAATGATATTACAAATTAAATATAACAATTTTGGTTTAGTCTCTGTCTGCCACATCTTTCCATCCTCAGCAAAGGACAATAGGGGGTAACAAATGTCTCTCACAAACCAAAACCAACCTTGCTTTACTCCCAAGAGCAAAGCTGAATAAAACTGTTGAGTTTAAGTCTTGCTATCTCATGAAGATTTGTAGGATGAGTATCATGACCAGAACGAATTTCATCAGTTACAAGCAGGAAAAATAAATCAGAGTTTCTGCACATACGACAAAATAGGAAAGGTAGTTCTAACAACAAATATTCTTAAAGTTTGAGAGACCATGCCAGCAGAAGAGATTACCAATTAATCACAACTTTGACATCAGGAAAATAATTACTGGGAACAGATCTCCTCTGAACAATTATCTGGAAGATCTGTTGGGTTTCTTCATGTACTTCTTTACTCGTCTTTGTTAGAAGGAGAAGGTTGAGTAAAGTGCTTTGATTTTTCAGTACCTCCTTCCAGCCAAAGCTCTTGACTGGCAGTTTGCAAAGGTGAATGGCAAATTCTGCTTATCCCAGTGTGTTTTAAGGTGCTGGTTTCCGTGTGATTTTCCTTCAAATATAGATGTGGATCCCATGAGATGTTTCTTTATGCTTCTGGGATCTCATTTCTTTCTTCACTTTGGGGATGTGAATTGACCATATACAAATTGAAAAATGACATCTTTACTTCTTAAAGTGATAAGGTGCGGGGGCTACAGGAACAACGTAATAATCGACCAATATGATCAAGGCGTTGAACAATTTATTGCGCAGAAATATTA
>JAOEHX010017763.1:0-19894 GCA_025448015.1 Bolborhynchus lineola
ACATCTAGTTTAAAGCCTCCTTGACCAGCCTGGCAAGCCTCTTACCAAATCCACTCTTCCCTTTCTTTGTCAGACCAACTCCACCAGCCCCCAGTAGACCCAGCCTACTAAACTGAGTCCCAATTTCAAGGTACTCAAACCCCTGACTATAGCACCACCCTTCTAAACATTTATTAACCTGGCCAATCCTCCTAGCCTTTTTAAGGTCCTGCCCTGTACCCTGGAGAATTGAGGAAAAGACAATCTGAGATCTGAGCTTGAGAGTCCCTAACCACCTCTCCCAGAGCTCTGTAGTCCTCCTTTATGTTCTGCGGGCTACTGCTATCTATATCAGTAACACCCACATGGATCACTAGAAGTGGGTAATAGTGGGATGTACAAGTAATTATGAAAAATTTCCCAGAAGTCATCTTTCCACTACTCAGTGAAGACAAAAATAGAGATCTGCTTATAATGGTGGTGGCTTATGTAGGCAGTTGGATCTCAGTGCACTTTTTGGTTCCCTTTATTTTCACCTAGTCTTCCATGGCTTGAAAAAATATTGCTGACAGGCAGCTGATACTGCACAATCTGTTTGATGTTTACATGTACACGTTGTATATTACAGATCCTGGATGGGTCTTTAACATACAGATCCTGTATTGAGAAAAAAAATGTGTTCTTCACATAAAGAACATTCAAGCCAAGTTTCAAACTTTTGCTGTTAGCACTATATCAAATTATTTATTGTCTTTTTTAAAGCAGTTGGGCTTTCTAACTGAAATTTGCCTCCCAAAAGAAGGGAAGTATCAGCACAAATATTCTGGCCAAACTGCTAATAATTGCAAACAGTTTAATAGAAGAAGGTATTTGGAAACCTGGTTGGCAGCAGCGACTAGCATAATTACCTACCTTATCAAGGAAGCACAGGAAGCACAGGAAGCTATTGCAGCTTCATTAACAGTACTCCAAATTGACTTTATTGCATTTAATTTAAAAAAATAAAAAAAAAAAAAATAAAAAAAAAAAAAGTTGCTTCATTAGAAATTTTTGGTTATTAAAAAACACTGACCAAAACATATGAAGGGAATAATGTCATGGTTACCTGTAAGCACAATTCATTTTATAACAGATATGCATTTTCTACTTGGCGCCAGCAGCACTGTTTTCTACCCTGGTTTGCATAAACCAAGGGGAACCAGCAAGAATAATTATTAGTGATAACATAATTACAAAGTAGACAGCAACAGGGCATGCTTATGAATTCTTGGAGGTAAGATGGGATTCCTTCTTAGAAGGGATTCCTTTTGACCAGAGTCAAAACAGTCAAAGCCCATTAATATGTTCTGAGTTAAAAATGAATAATACATAAACTTAAGAGAAAAAAATTACACAGTTATCTTAAGAGAAAAGAAAGTTCGTGCAACATACAGTTGATTAATACTAAAATTACTTTTTCTAATAAAGGACTCTGTATACTTGTTCAATGGAGTTGCTTTTCTAACTCTGGAACATTTTCAGCAAATAGAGTAACAATACCTTCAGCAATAAGAAGGAGAGAAAGTGAATAGACTTTAGAAGCCTACAATATTTTGAGTAACTATATAATTAAGAATCAAGGATCTGTTTGTGTGGTACTGTAAGTTTTGTCCATTCAGATGACCTCCTGAGGTTTGCACAGTTCCAGGATTCCCCTTCTGCAGAAGGGCCAGCCATGGTCTCCAAAAGAATAGGAGCATTAGGGAGTAGAAACTTGCAACACTCTTTTTATTAGCTTGTAAGTATTTCTACACAGCAGATTGGTCTGCTGGATGCATTTGAAAGAGCTAACTTTCAAAAGTGATGAGTAATATCTGGCATAACATGCCATTTCTTTTTATCTCAGCAAATTGTTTTACAACATTAAGCTGAAAAACTAACAGCAATGTTTGCATAGAAGTCATATTCTATCAACTAGAACTAGACTCACCTTCTCTATCTGTAGCATTTCATCAGTGACAAGAGCACTCCCTCTGTGGATAACCAAACGCCATTTCAAAATGCAGTTATGCTATTTCTCCTGACAAATCTGTGTATTTACCAACTTTTTAGCAGTGCATGGACAAATAATACCTCTCAAACAGTTACTACCATTAGATAGTGTCCCATTCCATACTTTGATATTGCACATATTGACTTGCCATTCACTGAGAGAGAGACGAGAATGTTCTTTACAGATTTACATTGGAAAATACACGGGTTATTTTGTTCCTGAAATAGTTAAGCTCTTCATTTCTGTCCTACTACACATTACTAATTCAGGCTTGCAGCTCACCAGAAAAGTGATTTGTGTGCAATCTCCCCAGTTCAGGTGTTGGTTAGCAGTCAGGTATTCATCAGGGATTCCCAGTAGAGGCCTACAAAACTGGTCAGAGTACTGCCTCTCCATAATAACTTCTTTTCATAACACAGCCAGGAAGGTTTTCTCACTATTCATCAAAGGTGTGAGAGTGTTTATACTGGCAGTGCTGTCTGGTATGAAGACCTGCTGGCTGTTTGAGCATGATGCGTAATGTGCTATGAAAAGGGAGTTCAGACCGTGAAGCTCAAGCATACTCTATAGGCCACAGTATTTTAGCCACAACTGATGGGAAACCAGGATTGTCAGACCAGGCCTGGGCTGTGATGTCAGACCTATATTAGGCTCAATGAATCATTTTATCTCAAGCAGAGCCTCCCATGGTATCGTGGAAGCTCCCCTCAGTCTAGAGCTAAGACTTGCTTTAAACCCCCACCTGGATCACATGGCAGCAGGTACAGTGAGGTGCTTAGGAGCAAGTGCCACTGCATGGGCCATCCATACACCTCTTCAGAAAAGCTGAGACTCTGAAAATTTCCTTGGTAGAAAGCCTGCAAAAATACACTTCTCTGACATTGCAATTTTGGCATCAGTCAGAGATTCAGCTGGTAGCCTAATCTTATTCTCATGCCGTTATATTTCAACACTAAGAAACCAATGAAAGTTGTCGAGAAGAGAAAGCCACTCACTGTCATTAAATTTATCACATTTTCTAACTGCAACCAAGAAAAACACTGAAAAGTGCTCATATTTTCAACTTCTGTATTTCAAGTTAGTCTATTCTTTAAGGCTATCTTCCCATAAATTTTGTGAAATAGAGAAACAGTTCTATTATGCTTTGTCAGCCTCCCATATATATTTTACTTTCTTTCATTTGGCATATGATTTCTGTAACTATTGTCTCCATCATACTGTAGGTTCACTATAAACTGTTACATTGTCCATTTACAAATACCCTCATCCTTGAAGTCCTATTCCCATGTGTTTGCCAGCCCTTGAAGAGAAGCTTTGACACTTATTTGGCACTTGAAAACATTGTTGAAAGCTCAAGCTCACTCCCAAAAAGCCTGAAGCTGACTGAAACTGTTGCAAAAAATGTTTCTTTTGCTGGAATTGTGAGATCTGAGAGCTTGTGCCTCTTCCTCTTTTACTTTCTCCTGCTTTCCTTAATGGTGACAAAAGGGTAGAAGGGAAGAAAAGTGGAAAGGAGATAGAAATGGGAAAGGAGAGATAACTAAGATCTGGAAATAGTAGTTAGTTTTTAGTAGAAGCTAAATCCCCTTCCCAATTGTTTTTTTAATCAGCTATATTAACAACTCAAACTACATATGACTTTGACTTAAATCTCTTCATTATGAAAAACTTGAGAAGTTTTACTGCAGCTGCCTCGTGGGGTCTTTGCACTGAGTGTACAAAGGAGAAAAGACAAGAAGAAACAAGTGATGAGAAATGCTGCTATCTCTTAAGCGCAGTCGCAAAGCACTGGGATCTTCTTTTACATTTTTCAGCTTGTTTTCATAAAAGGCCGCAAGTTCTGTGCTTGACTTTTAGTTCTGGGCTGAATAAGCATGAAGACTCACAGTGAAGATAATGAAGACTGCCAAAATTTTATGCCGCTTTGAATCAAGCCCATTAAGAATTCCTGTTATCACTACCTAAAAAAAAAAAAAAAAAAAAAGATTGGCCAGGCTCTCTTCAAATGTGACTGGGCTGTCTCAAAATTCCTTGTGTACTATTTGCCCCAATCTGGAATCAGTAATACTCTAAAATTTAATTTTGTCTAGACTTATTTCACAGTTCTAACAAATGGAAGCAATTGCGTAAAGGAAGCTAAGCAGCAATGGTTTATTGCTCACTTAGCATATTTGCCTATCTTAAAAGAATTCTATTCATAATTTATCTTTATATTATTATATAAAATTTTTTTTACAACTGAATTAAACTATGATAATCAACAGACATGAAGGACTTTTTCAAAACCATCATGAGCCCCACCTCCATTTTTCCAGTCTGAAGCTAGTAGGCTGATGCAAGTGAATAAAGATGCTGTTAATCTCTGATAGTTCACTCTGCTTTCCCAGTAGTGCATTTGTCAACAGCAAATCAAGCCATAGTGATGGAATTGCATTCAGATCCATGACTCAGAGGATTTTTACAGAATAAACAGAAGGGTTTCCTTCCATAAAATTTCTAGATGTTCCTCCTCTGGAAATTCCATTCAACACACCTGTGGTTTTTGGTTTGGTTTGGTGTGCTTCCTCTAAAATATGATTTAATGTATGTTGTCACAGCACTAGTGAGGAAGCAACTGTTTCAGTCAGGTATAGACTCAGTTCTCAGTCTCAGCTGTAGTCCAATCTTATTTACAGAAGGAATAAAGAGCTATGAATTTTTCTACAAAGGATACTTTTGTGTGTTGAATACCATAAAATTAAACAAATAAACCAATATCTCAATCCACATAGTTCTTCAATGGTTTTGCTAGGAAAAAAAAAAAAAATAATTTTACTTTCTCAGAAGTATTTAGTCGGACTTTATGACAATGTGTGTATTTAAGGAAATAGAAATTGAAAAACAAACTAAAGATTTTATTCAAGTATTCACTAGCACATTAGAAAGAGAACAATGTGAACTTGTTTCACCATTCCAAAAAGTGCTACCTGACGTATCAACAATTCCCTGTCTATCGCTTTTGGCTTGAATAAGCAAAAGTATGTAATTAATTATGATCACAAATTTTAGGCTTGAAAGGAGCTTAGTCAATTTGTAATACTCACCAGAAAGGTCTAGATTAATGCACCTTGATAAATGTTGACAATATCAAGTCCATTTTTCCATACAGACAAAAATAGGTGAGACACGTATGTGGTAGATTTGTCTACATTTATATGAGTAGCCCATACCTGCCAGAGATAGGATTTCATTCCATTTGAGTAGCTGTGAATATCAAAGAATAACACACACAAAGTACTTGTGCACTGCATTATGTTTACAACAAATGCTATTACATTCTATAAAGCCCAACAATCAAAAGACAAAATAGATTTTAAAATTTATGGAGTTATTGTTGCCGTATGTTTAAAATATAAAATACTCAGGATTTGAAGGCTTTTTTCAGCCGATTAAGAGATTCAGGAGAACACCAGGAAATAAACTGTGAAATTGGCAAGTGGTTCTAGTTTCTCCTTGTACACTTGCAGTTTCTCATGGACTTTTTCCCCTTACCACTAGTTGTAGAAGCACTAGGAAGAAAATTTGTGAATTGTTATTCAAGCACCTTTTACACACTTTAAAAATGTAAATAAATAGAAGTGGAGAGTCTGCCCTCGCAGCTATAGATCACCACAACATTTCACAAAGTATTCCTGGAACCAAAAATAAGGCACTGAGGAAATTTCATCAGCTAAGAAGTAAGGGAAACTGCCAATTTTTTTTCCCATGTAGGAGAAAAAGTTGACTATTATGGAGTGTCAGTTTATACCTTGCTTCAGTGGAGTAAAACACATAAATTTAAGGTTTTTATTTTTGTCTGTTTGCACAAGATTTTATGATGAACTTCTAGAAAACATGTATATAAACAATGTGAAAAAAAATCATTTTTTATCCTCATGTTAAGCAGAGATATTTTATGCATATTTTAAAGTGTAAAAATGTTCGTTATTTTTCTTTAGAAAGCTCAAAAATTGGCCTTTACGCATGGTCTTTAATGTGATGATACTTGGGGCTAGTCACAATGTTGCTTGCAAGGATGAATTTATAGCTTCATTCTATTTGTCAAGAAAAATTGATGAACATGAAGTAAAATCAAAGTTTTACTGAAACTCTGGTCAAAAACCTGCACTGGTTTGAAACAGAGCAATATTTCCTTGTGTGTTCAGTTCTTCCATAACTTCTCTGAAGTAGTGTTCTGTATTAATATCCAGGTAATCACTATTGAATACAATATCAGTGACCAGGAGGTAGATCCAGGGTGGGGTTTAGGCACTTGGAAAGGGAGATGAGCTGAAATCCAAAATTGAGTTATGTAGCTTAGTTACTGCCTTACTTGGGAAGCAAATTCTCAAGGTGCCTTAGCATTTAAAGTCCTCCTGCCACAGAAACATCCTGCTAATGCTTCAGCATCTCCTTCGTGAAGCTGTTTCTGAACAACCCAGGGCATAGATCACATCTAAGTATGAAGAGGTTCCAGAAGCTAGGTACTTCTCTTCCAAAGGCTCCAGCCTTGTAGGTATTCTCAGAGCATGTATAATTTATGCTAACAGGATTCAGGACAAAATTGCTTCACTTTTAAAAAAAAAGAAGGTGGTCGAAGGAACTGTTGTTACTGTGGGGTAACTGATTGTGAAGGAAAGGGAAAATGCTCCTGTTTGGCCTGGAACAGAAAGTTCTTAGAATGTACTGTGAGGGAGCGGTTCCCTCTCCTTCCAAAATACAGAATGAGAAACTGTTCTAAGACACCTTTTAAACTTTGAATATTTAATAAAGAATTAATTTCTTGAAAATACAAAAATGTAAAGCAAGCCACCTGCTATATCATTGCCTAGCTGTAGACCAACTGATATAATCACAGTGGAAAGATGGGTTTTCACTGTAAGTTCAAGTGGGAATGAGAACTGTGGATCATGGGGGAGGAGTTTTGCTGTGGAGTAAAGTCACGAACATCTGTGACAAACCCAAACTTACTATGATGACTGAGGAGTAGGGTATTCCACACAACTTCAGAAAGACTTGATAGAACTCATTAATCCTTTTTACAAATGTAATGATAGTTGTAGTCTAGTCCTCAATTATCACTGCATTGTTTTCAAACTGAATAAAATTTACATTATGCTGCAATCATATCATTTTATCATGTCTTTTCTGATGGATTGCGACTTTGGTCCTTCCTAATTCTCTCATGACTAGGTGAGGTTTTGTTGAATTAGCAATACAGGCTTTACTTCTTTGACTGATTAGCAATAGTTCTTATTAATTTAAAACAGGCTTTTATAAATTTTTGATTACTTTCCTATTGCCTCCTGTTCAAAAGGTGTATAAACTGTGCTGTTAATAATATGCATAAGACTGGGGTTTGGGGTTGTTTGTTGTGTTGGCTTTTTGTTGGTTTTTTTTCAATTTTGTGAGGCATCATTGATTTGTGACCAAAACAGCATTGATAAAACATCAGTGTTTTAGCTATTGTTGACAAATGTTTGTAAAGCATCAAGACCTGTTTTTTACATCTGCACACCAGGGAGTAGGCTGGGGGTGCAGAAGAGGTTGGGAGGGGATGCAGAGGGGACATCTGACCCCAACTGACCAAAGTTTTGTGATAGTGAAAGATATGGCTATGCTATTTTAGTCTTTTCTAGAGAGTTAAAAGAACACAGTACATCAAGACATGAAGTCCTGTTTATCAATAGTAACTGCCTCTGGGTAAGCTTTTTTTAATGAGAATGTATGCAACCAATATCTGTTGTGTGCTTACTAAGTGAGAATGAGGAAAGATAAAACCAACACTAAGAGACATCTTCAGATGACCGTAAAAATATATATTTGTACTATGTAATTCTGCTTTATTTTGCACAGATTTGGGGAATTAAATACAGAGTACTGGAAAATAAGCTTTTCTTCTTCTTCTTTTAGGTTAAATCTTTCACGGATGTGGCTTTTGATTTAGTTGGGTCTTTTCAGAATAGATTTTCAAAATCAGCAACTGGTACTGAATATAAATATAACTCAAAACCATTAGTTGAAACAGGAAAGCAAAGAAAAAAATAAAAACACCAAATAGAGACCAAACAATGCTGCACTAACAGCTATAGATAAAAAAAAATAAGATTTCTAAGCACAATTAAATCCAGTTTTAGCTTGCATGGAATTTATGATCCCAGAGACTGCTGAACTCAGTAAGTGGAAACTTAAATGAGAGCACCACACCCCTTACTTATTGAAATCAATCCAGGACAAATAAATAAACAAATAAACCCACTAGAGTTCATTGAGTCTACCTAATATAAACCTACTTAATTTTAAAAGAAAATCCAGATTTTTGTTACAAAGATAATTTCCTTTTTTTAATTTCATTATCTACAAATCGCAATATAACCCATAATGCTTCTTCCATCCATAAGTCCATTTTTCACCAAAAAAAAAGAAATTGCACTGGAGAGAAAACAAAGCTAGTACAACACTTGTGCAGTTTGGCACAAGTCCCACAGCTGACACCTTTTTTTCCAAAGTGCAAGAGAGCGTTATAGCCTCATAGAAGGAGAGAAGAATGCCACTATCGAAGGAAAATATCTTGCTTTTGGGGTTTTTGCCATCTTAATATATATGACTCAAATAGAACACAATATCGGGGGCTGTATTATTATAAAACATATAGGTAATAAAGTATACAAAAATAAGAAATCATTTGTGACCTAAAATTTTATCTGATAAGGAGTTATTTTTCAAGGTTGTTTTATAGCACTTGACATAATTTCTAGGGCTTGCATCAGAATGTCAGTTCTCTCTATATACAGATTAAGATACACATAACAATATAATCGTAGAATTTTGTTTTATTTTGTTTTCTCTTATGCGTACAACAACAATTATAAACAGACTTAAATGTGTAGTGCTCATTCTTATTTTGATAAAACTAAGATATTTCACTCTGGTTTGTGGAAACAGAGTACTGGCACTCCATCAGCATTTCATTTGCATGCTGATCGTGAACAAACACTATTGCCATCTCTGGAAACATTAAGCTTCTATGCACTGGCAACACAAAAGATACTTTAGACATGCAAAGGGCATGACCAAAACTGTGGTTAAGGCAAAAAAATCCATGAAAAAATATAACAAAAAAAAAAAAACCCTTTGTTGTTGGGCTTCAAAAAGCAAAGTTAACAAAGAAAACATTGTCACATAATATCAGTCTATAATAAGGTACCTAATATTTGTTGACAAATGCAGTCTTATGTGATTAAGATACTGGGATGGTGAGTCAGCACTTACTTTCAAAATGCTTGGAGACCAGCTGAGGGCAAAAATAAGGCTTCCCAGACACCAGCAAAGCATGGCCAATCACTGGCTTCACTTGTCACTTTCTTAATCTTTAACATTTCTTTGGAATTTAATATTCTTGGTTCCCACAGAAAACAGGCAGTTGGTTTTTCTTTTCTTCTTTTTTTTTTTTTTTATTCTTTTTTCTAAGTAGCTTAGAAACAAGGGGATAGTTAATCAACTAGTGGCTTAAAACCAAAACAAAACACCTTTCACTTTTGAAGGAAAACCATACTCACAAATCAGTGAGGTAAAGTGTAATTCATAGATGCTGTTAAAAAACAACATTAATTAAATACAGTTCCTTCAGGCTTCCTTTTATTTTTAGTTTAACTTAAACATTATGTTGCAAGTACTAGGTTAACAACTTTTGTTCCTGTAGTTTATACTGACCTTACAGATATCTACAATTTCCATGCCCACTGATTTTATCTTATGTGCATATTGTTTTCTGAGTAAAAAGCAAACATTTTTAAATGTAAATTTGCCCATTTTAGTTATTATCATGAAATTATCTAATTTAAAAAAAAGTCTATTCTCATTCTATTTCAGTCTGTCATGTTCAACTAAAAAATAGTCAAATTCCTATTATGCAGACACATGCACTAACAAAATACTTACACAATAATATATAAAAATTTTCTACCTATACTATGTCTATATTCTGCCTTTCATACTTAATATGAATACAGAAATAATCTGAGGATAGCATGAAAACTGTGCTAAAGACTTCCATTCCTCAGCAACTGCCTCAGCTATCTTCCTGCGTATATTTTCCTTTGTATTGATGCCTCCTGTGCCTCTAGGTCCTGGGAAATCCAGGTCTCCCCTGTATCCTCTAGAAATGCTTCCTCTTAGTGCCTCTCTGTTGCCCTCCATTTTATGACACCAACCAGGAAAGTATTTCCCAAGGCAAGCAAAGGGAGTAGTGGATAACAAACAGCCGAAGGCTCCCTCAGCCACAATGTGTCAGCAATGGACTGGATGAAAAATCACGTTGAATGTATGAGGGTAAGAGGTCATTTTAACTATGGGTATAAAAATATTATGAAAAAAGAACAGAAATGGGAGGAAGCACCCCCCTCCTGCTGGATTTTTGCTACTCCCGCTTTGCTACCCTTTAGTATTTCCAACCCAGCTTCACTGAAAAGGCTACTTCCACTTGTTTGCTTATGATTAGGCTGTCAGATTGATTCCAAAATTAACAAGTGATTCAAGAACGAAGTTAAGAGAGGCTCCTTATGCAGGTGAAGTTCACCTGTAGTCCAGTAACCATCATTCCCCTCACATTCCAGGAGAGGGGGAGGCTTTTGAAATCAGGTCTCTTACACCAAGGGCCCCAGTGAGAATGTGAGAAACTTAAGATCTAAGCCATAGAATTACAAGCATATTCTCCATTATTTTAAATATTTTTAGTAATTTGTATTAACATATGGAAAATCTTTAACTGCAATTACAAGTTACACTTTGAAACAGTTCTTTTTTTCAGTGCAGGGAGTTAGCTTTCGTAAGAAGAAAAGTCATTCCAGAGCCAAGCCAGTAGTGTCGCCTTGGAAACACTCTTATTTGAAGCTTTTATTGGTTGCTGATATAACATGCTTTTCCTGTCGTCCAGGAAGAAAGAATTTATGTATTAATGAGGAAAGTAGAAGGATAAAGTCAGAAAATAAAAAGCCTGTGCCATATATGCTCTGTGTATGCATTTTATCTTGCTACAGCAATTATAGGACTATAGTCCCTGGTCCCACTAGGACTTGTGTCATGATACGGGTAGTTTATAATTCAGCAATAATTAGCCTCAAGTTTTGGTGTCACACACAATAATCAAAAGCTGATCTGCACTGCTGAGGACTTGCACACCTTAGAGTAGGAGAAGGATTTTATCAAAGTAAAGCAAACTGCTGATGCAGAAAGAGTAGTTCCTCATTGTTTCAAGCTTAAATCATGGACATTTCAGACAAAGTATAAAGCAGGATTTGAACCATTGCTTTTTTCTGTGAGAAAGTATATGTCGCTTCCTGCTGGTTTGTTTGTTTTGTGGGGTTTGTCTTTTTGTTTTGTTTTATTTTGTTTTTGGAATAGGAAGATAATTTTATTAATTATCAATGGTCAAATTTGAAAGACCATATTTACAAAGAAGTAATAAGAATTATGCCATCTTCTTTATTAAGACTAAAAAAAATCTGAAAATTTACGTAGTCTAAGAAGCATTTTTTCAGGACAAAACAAAAGCTCTTACACAGTACAAAATAACTATCAGCGAATTTAGCCAAGGAAAAGACAACCTGACTCTGGAATTTGGGATGCAAACCTGAGCTATAAAATCTCTGCAGGTAGGTTTTCTGGTTTATATACAAGTCATTACAATTCTGCATACCTCTGTAACTCTAAGTCAAATCAACCAAAATGTTATAGGTAGAATAGGTCAGTTTAGAGATCTTTTTTTATTATTTTGAGTCAGCTTTGCATAGTAACTGAAACCCATACCTGTATTTTACACCGAGGGTCATTTTTCACCATTTTGTATATGCATTTTTCTCCCCACTTCCCCTGAACATAAACATGAGAGGGTTCATCTGATCAAAAATGCTGTTATAGGACATAGACCCTTATTCTGCTCTGTAGAGATTTTCTAGACCAGACCAGTACTTACACCACTGATATCCTTTTGGCACATGACTCAGAATACTATTCAAGGTCTGATAATAAGCTTAAGACCAGAAGGTCAATATTCATCAGAGTCATATGTTACAGAAATGAGCAAGGAGGATCAAGAGTATCTCCAACACTGTAGTCCCTTGTGATAGAAGAGGATTTAGTTGGTAAATTCCTACATAATTCCACTGCACATTCACTTTCTTAAAGCATTGGCTGCTTGGTAGAGAAGATTGCTATTTGGCAGTTAAAGCTGAAGAATAAGATCTAGGGATTCTGATTTTCATTAGCTGTTCCAATTTGCCATGTTTTTATCATTGTATCCACAGCTTTCCGTATCTGTGAAATAAATGAAGTTGCACAGGCTTCATCTCAAACTTGTAAGAAGCTGCATACATCCTTGTTTTGCTGCAGGCATGCTAGCCAACAGCTGTGATTTTCTCACATTTGCTGCATCCATAAATTTTTATAAACTAGGATTATTATGATTTATCTAGTTAATTCCTAATAATTTTTTCATAAAGCCGTTATGTAGAGTAACAAGTCAGGTTGGAAGACAGTGACCCTGTTGTGTTTCTTCTATACTGGTATGAGGCATACTCCAGAGGAATATCAGAAAATTACATTGAGAGATGTGTTTACTTTGCATCTAAAGGATTGCACAACCTATAATCATGTTTAAACTAGGTTTGAACAACCTTACCTAAATGCTTACAGCTTTACTGTTGCAGCAACAATACGTGTTTCATTCATTGAGTATCTTAGCCCCAGGTGGACACATATAGACAAAATTAAGGCCTGTACCGCTGTGATCATTGTGCCTTCAGTATCATATAAAGGCTGTTAAAGCTAATGCCAACATGACCTTCAGTTACACCTCTGGAAAAAAGTCCAGAATTGCCAAAGAATGAGAAAGAGAGAGAAAGGGAAACCTATGCTTATGCTAAAGGTTCTGATCCACTTTGAATAATCTGATAAAAAAGAAAAAGAATGAAAAAAAAAAATAAAGAAAAGAAAGAAATTGCACAACTTGGCCTAGTCTATTATAGTCCTTGAACTGCAAATTATAAAATCTCATCCTTCTGGATATTTAAAGCTATGATGCTATTATTGTTTATTTTGGCTCACATCACTAATTACATTCTGGTTTTGGATAAGGACAATTGTTTCATTGAGGTAACTGTTCTCTTGCGCATGAGAACTGTATAATTTGTGTGAATTCCTAGCAGCAGTTTATACTATCCTGTAATTCATACAGTTATCTGGAATCTTGTCATTATTTTCTACAATGGCACATGTAAAAATGGCTAATTTTACAGTGAAAAACGTATTAAAATAGAATCAATGTTGTGCTATTATATTAAAACTGTTACAAGTACCTCATTAACTGTTATAAAATCAATGATGCATACTTCATATATCCTTAATTTTGAGAAAATTAAGCCTCAGGTTTACTTACCTACCATGCATACTTCTTTGATGTCCTCTAATTTTTTTGGGGGAGAAATGTTTGCACAAAGACTAATAAGTAACTGAACAAAACTTTGAGAAGGAACCAGCATTACCATGCAACGAATAAATCTTAAAGAAATTTAACTGTCTTTCAGAAAATTTCCCACTTTGAGGCTTTATGCTAGATTTTTCCAGGCTTTTCTGCGCCATGAGGATTTATCACCATTCGCAGATAGATTCTGACTTCATAAAAAAGATTTCAGGCATTATGTTTGTGCTGCAGTTTTGTTTTTATAGCTTGGTTGTAGGGTTTTTTTAAAAAAAGAAAGTACAGTTCTGTGCACTGAATTAGCATAGGAAACCAGCTTCTCAAGCTAGCAACTTAGCAAAAATGTAGAAGGAGCAGCAAAGATCATCCAAGCAAACATTACTTCTTTTTCCGTCTTTATGGTATCAAGAATACTGTAACCACTACTCTTGAACATGACCTCAATTATGTGATCATGAAGTCTGATCAAGGATGCTGTCTTTTCCACTTTCTTCTAGCACCCATACAGTTTGCTGTCAGCAATCTAGAATCAGTTCCATTGGGGAGGCACAGCTCCCAGATTGCAGACCCAAAGGCTACCCTTTGTCATTGAGGTAGAAATGCGTGAAACAGCTATGTGCAGGTATCCTGTTTCTAACAATTGTCTTGGCAACAGAGCAACCCTTTAAGTGAGGGCCTTGGAAAGATGTGCTTTGATCCTTTAGGAAGGTACCCTTATTTGAAAACAGTTATGCACGTAACATTCTTGTATAGTCGCCACTTACCAAAAGTTAGATTTTTCTTCATTACCTCAAGTGAAGGAGATTTGTGCTGAAATATTGAGTGCATTGAGTTTCAAGCTGCTGGTAACATAGGTAATACGCTCAGAGTATTATCCTCATGCATTATAATGTTTCTATTTCTTCAGACTTCCTATTCAGAGATGCAGAACATAAAGATATTTTTACAATATCTGTTTATTCTACCAAGAAAAAATACATCACATTCAAATTATTTGTCATTCATTTTAACATTTCTTTTGGTTTACAGCAAGCCTTAGAAACAAGGGCTGTAGAGAAATCCAAGTGGATTTATATTAGGGCTCCAGTTACTGAGAGCTATGGAAGATTGAAGTTACCTTTCACATGGCAAGGTTTCATGAAATGGCAATAGAAAAGGAAAGCCAGTTGTTCCAGTTCCACAAAACAGGCAGGGAAAGCACATCAACACTTCACTCTTTAAATGTTTTTCCAAAAATCACTCTGAAGTAAGGGGTATTTTTAATTATATGCAACATTTGAAAAATAAATAGAAGGCTCAGGGAAAAAAGATCATTCTTAAGGGTCCTATTTTTTGACACATAATATGGAAAAGAATTATTTTGAGAGAGACTAACAGTTACATACTTATTCACAATCTCTATCCATGAAATATAAGACATATTTTATCTTCTTACAATGCTCAGAAGGTGAAGCTTCAGTTTAAACGGACTCTGAAATGAGACGCTGCTGTGCATGTAACAAAGTGGAGTACTGCTACCAGTCCATGCTTTGCAACTTGAGTTCTTTCCTAAAGATCAGATTCTTCTATGGTAACAGGTGTCCAAAAGTAGTCTTAACACAGGAAGACAGAAGTTGAATTATACTGATTAACTGCATTACAGAATTATTATCCTACATATAAAGATTAAGAACAACAACTGTTAGGAATTAGACTTTTACATCCCCTTATCTATTCTGTAGATTTGGTTTGGGGATTAATTAGTGCAGATAGAGGAGATTTTTATCTTCTGTACTGCCTCAATAATATAAGGTACTAAGATAAATTTACTTATTCTGACATTTGAAAGGTTTGTGGTTTTAAAAGTAGGTCACGTAAGACACAGAAAATGCTGTTCAGCAATTTGGACTGAATGATGCCAGAGCTTTTCTTCTATTAGTATAAATAGCTTGAAATAATTCTATCTAATGATAGATTTTATTTTTTTTTTTTAAATTCTAGCTTTTATTTAAAATCTTAAAAGATTGATATCTGCCTCTCAACTGCATTTGAGAACAGTTGCATACAATCAGACAGTATTTTCAGTATGATCATTCATTATGCTCAGAAGTATGAAGTTAAAAATTGAAGAGGAAGTGAAAACATTTGTCACAGGAATAAAAGGAAAAGTTTACCCATTATTCCTATTTGATTTTGCTTGCCTCGAAGTAAACATTCTTTCTCAAAATGTGGTATAAAAATGCAGGCATATAGGGGTTAAAACTAAAATCTATTACCTTAGGTTGGAAAAGTTGCAAAAATGTCAGAAATTTCTTCTGTGCCACTTTAAATTCTTACAAATAGCCCAAATGAAGACCTGTGGGCACTTGAAAATGCTGCCTTTCATATAACTCTTCGCATCACAGAAATTACAGTTGGAGCTTTGGAATTGACTTAAGTGGAGCCAGGATTTCAGCCAATATCCCATAACCACCTAGGGCAGTAGAATGGTAAAACTATGGTGCAGTATTACATCAACTGTGAGGCCTACACATAATCACCTACTATCTCGATTTAATTTTTAAATCTGTTTGCTAATTTTCTATGTAATAGAAGAAATGTAATATGCAGGATTCTTATGACAATAAATTTTTAAACTGAAAAACTTCACTGCTTCTCTCCCTCATCCCATTTGACATAGACGTTCACTTTGCAGTGAACTACCTGAAAAAATAAACTATAATTTTTTTCCTGTACATATCCAATCCTTGATTTTACTGTAATAACTAAATACCACACTTCTGATGGAAAGCATACCACCAGGATTTTTTGACAGAATGGTAAGATATGAGCATGAAAACCTGAAGAAGGTCCAAGATTTGGAAACTGATGTAATTTTCTTTTACCCTCCTGTTGAATATGACAATTTTTTGAATGCCCTATCTAAACAAATAATCATTACATCATTTATGTGTAATGCAGTTATAGATGAGACTTTAACTAAAACTTTGAAAATATCTGCAGGTATTACTCTCAGATAGGTTATGGATTCCTGCAAGTTTGTGAAATGTCTGGTGTATATATTGATTTGGATATAGAAAAGGAAGAGGAGGGACATATTGCAAATGTGAATACATGACATGTACCTCTTCACTCTCCACTTCTGTCTCTCCCATTCTCTCTCTCCATATTTAATGCTGAAAGTCAGGTGATTCTGTGCTTTAGTCAGAGAATGCCTCTTTCCTCTATCCACTTCTTTCTAAACTTCTGCTTCTTAAACAGTCTTCTCTCTCTTCATTTAGTCACCAGTAGTTCCCAAAGCACATTATCAATTTTATGCATGAACACTTCTGTTTCTAACTTTGTTGAACCCTGCTCACTACACAGGCATGCATATGTCTAGCTTTAAATACTCAAGCTTGCTGAGCATTGCATGAATACAGATCAATGAAGTTAACAATAAGCATAAATATTTGCAGCATCAGAATCCAGAAATTTCTACCATTCAAGTACATGAGCAAACATTTGTTTCACATAACGATGCGTACACTTCTGCTTCAAAATTAAAACTTTCTGGAATAATCATATGTGTGTTAATTATGCGTTTAGATTCACATAGAGCTATCAGTCAGTCTTGAGTCAGACTAGGTTAAATATGTCTGCCTCAGTTAGTGATAATGTGCAGTGACCTTCTATTACTTCTGAAACTCAGCTGTTTTGTACTCTTACCAGCAAAAATGCTGCCACTTGATATCATGAAATCATCATTGCAGCTGTACAGAAGGTTTAAAATATACATACTTAAGACTTCTAAGTATATTTCAATTGCAGATGACAGATATTTCAGAATTCAGGTTGAACCTGTTCATATTACCTTTACACTTACTTGTTAACAATATTTAAACTAAGCACTCGGTAATTTCTTATTGTTGCAACTTTATCTTATTTCTAATGCCTATTGGCAAAAGAAAATTAACATCTTTTGGTAACATCTTACAAATGTCAAAACTGGGTAAATTTAAATTTAATGTATCATTTCTCAATTTTCATTTATAAAACATTCGAGTTAATCTCCAGAAAGTATTGAAATCCTCTTGGTCAGTGAACAAGTACTATGGTAAAGTTTGGATTTTCAATCTATCATGAGAATTTCAAGTTGTTTACACATGAAGGTTTTTAGTTGTAACTTGAGAGTAGCTTTGAAGAAAACTGATTTTCGTAACAAAGGTGACTCAGAAGCATTCTGGGCAAATACTTTTGATATCCACAGAGCGAATGAGTTAGTGTAGTTTGATCTTCTTTTTAATGTCCTGAAAGAACATTATAGAAAGTGGGAAAACAACTTCAGTGCAAGCACAATCCAGATAATATGTGCTAATTTCCTATGTTCTTTATGATAAAAAATACATTTTGAAATACCTAGATAGGTCTTTCAAAATAGATGCTTTTATCTATTTTCTCTAATGGTTTTTATTTAAAAGATTGATGAATAAAATTTCTACATAGTATGGCATTATCTATTAATTAAATAAACATCTGGATATGCCCAAAGAGATATCTGCTGATAGTATTACCAAGGAATTCATATACTCATTATCTGTTAAACAAAAAAATAATTAAACATGCTAGATTACAGATCTGAACCATGCAAGTATCCTTGTTTAAACACATACAAGTTTTCTGACTTCATTACTGGACTACCTCTATAATATAAATTATTATGGATCCAGAAACAGAAAACAGAAATCTTGATTCAAGCCAAAGACATATTATTCAGTGTTCAGGAGGAACTCTACTGGTCACTTGTAATCTTCACTAGCTGAAAATTCTGCTTAGGAAAAAAATCTGTTCATGCTCAGTGAAATAGTCATAAGCAAACCACTGCATTGGATACCCAAAATTCTAAAAACCAAGTCACTTGCCTTTTAGCATGATCTAGACTTTTTAGGTAACATGAACGCATTTACTTATTGTCACATAAACCACACAGCAATAACCCTGAAATCCTCTCTGCTGACTACACCAGTGGTCTGTGTTCTTGCTGGTAATTCAGTACACCAGCCAACAGAACAGCTACTGCAGAGATGACAACACGAGTATTTCTCTTCCACCAAGCAATGCCTACAGATGTTAACAAAGCAGGAGCGCTTATCTTTCAGCTCCCTGCTTATCTTTCAGCTCCCTGCAGTCTAGGGGCTTCAACCCACCTGTCACCCGCTTCAGCAAGTGCACTAGCTCCACACTCAGGTCATCTGTGTGAGCTGTTTGACCACCAGGACCAGAAGAGTCAAAAGGAAAGGAAAAGCAGCAGAAGGAAGAGTGGTGTCTACCTAATTGGTAGAAAATTAAGGGTAAGCCTGAGTGGGAGTCACAAAGCCTTAAAAGGCAAATAGGTACCTTATGACCAAATTTAGACAGGCTAAATGCAGTTATGGAATAATGATAAACATACATGTAAGAGTGTGAGGGAAGTCAAAACATTCAGTATTACATACCCACAGAGTCAGAAATGGTCCTTAAACAATTGATCCTAAAACATATGGGAAGAAAGCAGAGGGAAAACAGAAAAGGAGCCTCCATGACCACTTTGTACTCTCCAGTCAAGTCAATACAGGAATCTTAAGATTGTGTAACCATAGCAAGACCTGAAAATATAGGTTTATAGAGTTAAATCAGTATTTTAAGTGTCATTTGCATAAGCGCCATTATTGTTAAAGGGCAAATAAATAAGTCTGTAAAATATTTTAGTGTCTTTATTAAAATATATTTCCTATTATTTTTCCTACAAGGGAAAAAATATGCCTCTATCTTGACAGTAGTCTTTTACATCAAATGATGCAGCAGCTTCTATCTTTGCTAATTAGAAATTAATAAATAATTCTTTCTTATGTAGACATCAAACACAGCTATGGTTTTACCTGCATTTTAAAATTTAGTATCATCTACAAATGTCTGCAAAATGAATAGAAATTGTTTGGTAGTGAGGGCCAGGTGCTGAAAGAAAATATGTCAGTTTCTGATTCCACTTCCTCTCCATGTTTAAATTGTCCCTTCACAAAAGTGAGTAGCTTTATTAAAGTCTCTATCCAGTACAGTTATGACATAGTCTCATGTCAATAGCATGTCCTGATGTTTAGATTGCAATTATTTTTTGACTGCTTTGTCTTGTTTATAACATGCATCAATAGCTTACAAACCAGCTAATGCTTTTATTCTTTTTTCCTTGTAATCTGGGTTTTTTCCACCTAACTTCAAGTGTTCAGGGTGAACTGCTCCATAACTTTCCCTGGCACAGAGGACAGGCTGACAGGCCTGTAGTTCTCTGGGTATTCTTTCAGCTTTTCTTATAGATGGGCATCACATTTACTAACTTCCACTGAACTGGGACCTCCCCTATTAGCCAGAACTGCTGATAAATGATGGAAAGTGGA